>JAHWFP010235237.1:0-19493 GCA_023313725.1 Lithobius niger
GGGTTCAGTGAGTTACCTTTATGTCAGTGGAGGATGTGCCAGTGGAGGAAGTGGCCATAGTGGTCAGAATCTGGGTAGCCGGTTCGAATCCGGGTCACGCCACTCCGACGAAACGGAAGTGCATAAAGGTGGCTTACTGAACTACGTTATTCTAGTGTATAATTTTGGCTGTTGGCTAATTTCCAATTTTCCTTAATATTATTTACAGCGATTTATGTTTATTTATTTTAACTTTATTTAGTTACAGTTTAATGTGTTGTGTTATGGTAATAATTGCTAATTATAGGTCGTGATTACGTAGTTTTTATATTAGAATAATCAATTTTTTAACAAGCACTATCTTGTTGTGGGTTTATTTAATGTTGATGTTGTTAATGTGTATCTTTTCTAAACACGACGGAAAGCCAAACGGGCTCGAAAATTGATAAATAAATTCAGATGTAACTGTAACTATAACTTTAAGTCCAAAAGGCAACGTAAATAGGTTTGCATCTGTATTTGTGTACCTTTTCTATTGCACCCTGACGTCAAACTCGAACAACAGTGATGCTCCCTCTTGCTCACTTATCGTTGGCATCTGACAAACAACGCTGAAGGACTTGAATCTTGGCAAGCGATGCGGACAGGTCGTGTCTTTCCTTCGTCTCCCGTTTACATTGTTGGCCGAATTAAGATGCTGTTCCGTTGTATATTCTCATCTCGTCTCACAAAATGAGGAAGCTTGCCCAACTGAGCTTATGACTGTCTCTCGTCAATTCAATGTGACGCGATGGCTTATTTTTTTCATAATTACCGCATTTGAACTGTAATTTGCCCGACATATTGTTAAATCTAAAACAGCTTTACGAAACCTGCATGCCGACATATTTACAAACTACGTCAATTTAAGAGGAAGATTATCTAATAACTATACATTGTGTAGTTGGTCTCGTACGCCATAAAATCTTGCAAGTCTTGCTTCATATTTTGTGCTTCGTGAAGCTAGCGGCTGGAAAAACGGCTTGTGCGTAAGTTTGACGTTAGTTGTAAATTTCTGTGCTGCGATGTTGGCCAATTGTTCTGACTTTCATCTGCCCTTGATTTCCAAACCATTATTGAGTTAGCTGTATCGACGTTTCGTTAATGGATGTTAAATGCTTTAATGTGGAGAAATAAATAAACCCTTACTATTGTTCAATTAAAACAGGCTTGGTGTTATTTGGAGAACTGCGGAGATGAACGTAGTCAACTAAGTAGCTAACCACTAAACACGGACACCCATGTGCCCATGACCTCTCAGCCCCCCCCCCCCCCAAGATATTGTAGAAAGAGAAAGGTGTTAGATTTTAACGTTACAATTGGGGGCCTGTCCGGGATTTGAACCCAGTACCTCTCTTCAATTATTAGACTGAATCTACACCTTTTAATGAGCTTAGCTTATAGGATTCCATCTGGACAATAACCTACAACTTATTGACCGAGAGAGCGAAGCGAGTGAGGCTTAATATTCGCTTGAACTTGGATTGTGTGTGTGTTTTTCTGTTTGGGAAACGATAACGTTCGCAAATTTTATCTAATTTCGGTTAAATTTACTGACAAGGGAGATGGTGCAGGTCATAATTAAGCTTGAAGATGAAAGTCCTACCTCAATTATTTTAGGGGTGGGGACCGAAACTCGACGTACAGCACTAGGCAAATATCATGTAAGTGGAGCAGTAAAGCGCTCCCATGTTGAGCACTGGGCAGAAATCATGTAGGTGAAGCATGAAAGTACTACCATGTTGAACACTGGCAGACATATATAGGATTCTGCCCTGTGAATATAGAAAATAAGTTAACGTATTATAACATTTCTCGCTCGGCCGATTAATTGCGATCTTCACAACTCAATTGTATGTATAACAAAAAGATACTGTATACACTACATACAACTAACAGACAAAAAGAGTACGAAATTTTCTCTTTGCCTTCTTCAACGTAAATTCAACACATGTTGAACGATCAGTTAAACGAGTAATTAATTAAAAACTGGACTACATGAAAATAATTAAATATACAAATCACAATACTCAGCTAACAAGTTGGAACGAACCAATTACTAGCTTATCACTAGTGAGATTTTATTTGCAAGATTTCAAAATAGTATCTTTAATCCTTACCTCCTTTTTTATTTGATTATATCCGCTTCTACTGTGTAATTCATTAAAACTATTAAAACAATTAAATAATTACATATGGTATCAAATAAGAAGAACTAAGAATGTGAGCTGTTTCTATTTTAACAATTCGTAAGGTGGCTTAAAATTGTTTATAGAGCTCGTCGACAAAAAAAATACAACAAAACTCTATACAATTTGGTAACGAATACACGTATGTTTTCTGCCCATGTTATCGTTGATAGTACAGTTGCGTACAGAAAAAGAAGCTAGTAATATAATAGGGAAAGTGTATTGCACACGGGTTTTAAAATCAATATACCTTCTGCATCAGTAGTCTCCACTACTACTTCCTCGCTTTCCTTGTAGCAACATAGGAATCAAATTGACAGAAAGAGTGCGAAGGGGGTGAGAGGAGGGGGGACATGGATCGGACTTTCAAATAGGTGATAGTGGGGGTAGTGGAGGGAAATCCCGCAGCAGGATTTAGAGATCTTTTCAGTCAAATCTGGTCAGCTAGCATAGAAAACGAAAAAAAAAAAACGTTGCTTGCCATTGGCTGGCTTTCGCTCTATCCTCTTACTTGCCGTTAGAAAGCCGTTTATCAAAGGCTCGCAGATGGGAAAGCAACCGTTAAACTAGAGTGAAAGTGCATAGGCGTCACGCTTCAATTTCACAGTTTGACGAATACGAAGACTCGACGGCAAAGTTAAGGAAAGTGTTTCAAAATGGAACTTAGAATGAAAATTTGAGAGGAAACAGTTTGAATGTAATTGGACCATCAAAAAAAATGTCGCTGATGTATAACTACCAGAACCAATCCAAGAAAGAAAAAGGGGGAAAAAAATCATTTTACAGGTAGACTGGCTCAAATCTCTGGAACGCAAACTGTTTCCCCCTCCCCTCTTCCCATCCCTCACACCTTATCCTTTACTACTAGAAATCCAACAGGCAATATCGAATTGAAAATAGAACAGTGAGTAAATGTAAGAAAAGGTTCAACAAAATGTGAAAATATATTTTTTTAACACAGGAGGCTGATATTTACGGCACTCGTATATCTGGATGGGGTAAAGTTGCCCCCCCTGCACCGGCCCCCGATTACTACTTCTGAACTCTGCACTTCAAAACACCATTGTTTTGTAGGGTGGTTTGAGGCTTTATGGCGTGTCGAGAGCAAGGTCATTGGCGCCAACCTCAGTCACATTGCAGTGGTCCGGGTTGCCAGTGGGCCACACATTACAGAGATGTTAAACAAACCCCATATGTTTATCTTACCATATACGAGTACCTTCTGACAAATCCTAAAACCCCGTTCAGGGCATAGACTCATCGTTCAATTGATGCGCTAAGTCTCGCGGTCACTCCAACCTTTATACATTGCTTTATTTTGAGGGAGATAACCTTCCTGAATGTCATTGGTGTCACTTCCGGTTCGTCATGTGCTTATAGACTGTCACCATCTTGATGGTGTTCGTCGCCGTTTGCATAGTTTTAGGGAACCCGGTTTATTTTAACTCCCCACCAGTTCACAATCGATGGTGTGATGCTGACTTCTCGACATCTTCCATAAAACGGCAATAAAAAGAACCTTCTACAGAAAAAGTACTTGAAATATTTATTTCCATAATACTTTCACTGCCAAGTGCCCTACTGGGACATCGCCTTCATACTACGTTTGATCAAAAAACCAACCAATCCTTTCCCGATCCCAGTGTTGTTCTTGTGTGCTTTGTCCGGGTGTTTATCGGTCTCGCATGACCCGAGTCAACAAACCGAGTCTCCCCCTTTAGTACCATCCCATGCAAAATTCATGTCTTCCCTTTATCTGGTTTTCTTTTGGGTTTGGAGAAGTCGCTTGCCAGTCTTGACTCACCCACACGACGTTCGAAAGAAGTGAAAGGGACAAAGAAAAAGTTGCACTACCATGTGACTTCATCCATAGGCAAAAGGCTGGAAACGAACAAACACACTTGGATTTCATGCCAGACGAAGAAGAGACGAAACTCGAGACATCTGGTCGGGGTTGAAGGTGACCAAGGGTCAAGCGAGAGTCAGGCCCGCTTGGGCTCTTTAATGCTGAGAGGTCACTTCGTGTTGCCGACCACACAGTTGCTTTTCGAGTGTTTCCTTCCGAACCTGCTGCTTAACAAATCGGCCTTTATGATGCTTCCTGTCGTCTAGGGTTGAATTATGACCGTTTGGTGTTACGGCACTTTTGTTTCAATTAAGCTCATCGAGACTGAAAAGGGAGGGATCATAATTTATTAGGTGATGATGCTCAGTATCAAATTGGCAGCATAGTCATTAAACAGGCTTCCCACCAACCTGGAGAATCTTGAAAACCTTGAAAACTCAGGGAATTTAAACTACATTTGAAAATCAGGGAACACTCAGGGAATTCTCCGATATTTCACAAAAACCTGGAAAACTCGGGGAAAAGAAAACCCCAGATTTTTTAGGTATAGAAGTGCATTAAACACATTTTGTGAAGTCATTGTGGCAAAATAAAATGTATCCTCGTACTTCCGTGTTGACATCTAATAATTCATTAAATCGGGCTGATCTTTCCCACTATGTCAGTCCTAAAAAAGTATAAGTGGTAAAATGTGTAGAAATGTTTCCTTCCTAATATTTAAGTATATCGCCTGGAATTGACCTCAACTATTCTGGAAACTCAGGTAAATTATTTCAGTATTTTGGTGGGAACCCCGTTACAGATAGTAGTTAACCCGTTAGTACCAGATGATACTCTGATGGGTTGGCATACTGGTGCAAAAAGAAAAAATCACATGTAAGCAAAAACGTGTAAATCTGAAATGAACGGAAAAAAAAATCGGCCATGTTCCATTTTTAATTTTGTGACAGCATCACGTTCTTTTTTCACAATTACTGTTCAAGATTTCTTTTTCCAACTCTTCCCCATTTGCATAATCGCTTTTTTTCTTGACAATCGGAAACTCAAGAGCGAGGAAAGGAGCAATTCCATTTTTCGTTCCTTGCACTCAACGTCATTTTCCTTCTTGATATCTGACGTCGTTATCGGCCTCGTTCAAGTAAGAAGAGAAGAGAAGAAAGGCGAAACCCCCTCCGGGCCCCGGCCCGGGATTGTCAAAAGAATAGGATTCTCTAATGACTGCTTTGCTGCTCGTTGATTTGGTCGTTAGCGGATGTTGGCTTGCCAAGGCATGGATGTCATGTGTATTGGGGTAAAGACGCTGCAGGGCAAAAATCGCTGAAGACGTTTTGACAGACATTCACCATTGAAATATGATGGGGAAAAAGAGTTGGACCTTTTCGGTTAATAATGGTCAACGATGCACAGGAAATGTTGAAGGAGAACTGCCCGGAGATGCAAAATATTGTAAAGTACCTGCGCTCCTATTAGACCTGCGCTCTTTGGGTTAATAATGGTCAACGATGGACTAGAATGTTGAAGGAGAACTGCCCGGAGATTCAAAATACTGTAAGTACTGACAACCGGTGGACATAAAAAGAAAAAAAAATGAGGGTGATGTCATTAATTCGACTGTCGAGATAAAGGGAGGGATTTAAAATGAAATGAATGAGGTTTTCATCATAGAGAAAATACGTTTCATTTAAATCCGAACAAATCCATAGGCGAGAGTGAGCCGTCTTAAAGGTGTCAATATCCATATTAGCTTTACTGTGTCACACATATTTGTTACATTCAGTCAAGCTCTTTTTATGTGATAAAACTATCGTTTCAGCCTAACTAATGATACACAGGCATGCATCAATTTGCCAGCCATTTGGATAAAATATAAACGGCAGAAACTTGACGAGTTCCTTTAGCCTTCTGGGTTTTAGTATTCTGTACAGCCTAAGCGGCTGGGAAGACCATATAGCAACGATTTTTTCCGTCCGTCCGTCATTCATCTGTCCGTCGTCGATTTCAACTCCGGAATGGTACCAGATAGAGACAAACGGTTTTCTTCATTAGGTTCAGCGCCCAAAAATTAGCTGAAAGAAAGAAGAAAGGAAACCGGAAGTATGAAGCGGAAGTGGCCCACAACGAGCGGAAGTAGCAGACAAGTGAGCCAATCATCAATGGAACGGTACCAGCTACAGACAAATGGATTGAACGTCCAAAAATTTGTTAAAAGGAAAAAAGAAGAAATCGGAAGTATGAAGCGGAAGTGGCTGTTGAGGAAACAAGTCTATGGCACAAAGTTTCTGGATGGCGAAGCCTTTACAGGAAGATATGTTCAAGCTCTTATACTGTACTGTACTAAATCTATTTTAATAGGTTTACCTGTATTGCTAACCAATCGTGTAGTGAAACACAAAGTAAGAGAGTGGCCATTGTAATAATCTTTCAGAATGTATTACTGCATCGGCTGATTGTTATTTTGTTTTACTGTTACATGTTAATCAGCCTCAATGCCTAAATACATATGCATGTTGACTGCGTTTGGTTTACAGTTTTGTATATTCGCCTTTCTGGCTGTAGAGTGTTTCAGGTATTTATAAGGCCATCAGGAGCTTCTTGCAGGCTTTTCTCATCTGTAAAAAAACTAGTGGTTTTATTCGAAATAACTTCAAATTGATTTAAGCTATCGACTCCAGATTAGAACCATCCCTAAGCTCTCAGAAAAAAAAACCCATTAAATGGTGTCCTGGAACGTGAAACTCGTCGAATTCTTGGTAGAGTTATCTAAAAAGCCAAAACTCTCCAATAACGACGCACAAACAAAAACGAATGACTTGCACATGAGAATTTCTTAAACACGCACACCACTGAGAACCAACGATTTTTTCCCCATGGTTTACATCACCAGTCATATTTCTCCAGATTTATATAGGTTTCTGGCTAGGATCAACGAAACTTAGCCTTGACATATTATTAGCCCTATGTTTATGCAGTTTGGCTTTAGAAGCTACAGCTGCTTCTGACCTAAATGGATGTACACTTATTTCGGGGATAAGGAAGGAGGAATAACGCTAACAAATATTACTTTTCAAAGCTTACTGAAGATTAAGGGACCATTCTTCATTGCAGATGGTAAAAAAGAGTTTTGAAAAATTGAGAGATTTCTTCAGTAAATTGTCAGAAAACCGATGGAACTTTCGTACTGAAATACATTGAAAAATGTACACCCGTTTTGAATCATAAAAAAATAAAACAAATGATAGTTGGTTCTGCTATGGCACTACCCATATTCCCAGTCCACGCGTTGCTTTCTATCCCACGATGCATCTTGCGTTGTCTTTGCGCCATCTAGTGTTGGAAAAGGGATACAAATCGTCGCCATCTATTTTCCGTTAACAAACGCTCCTTTCGTCTGACTGCAAGCATATATCAATCACGTGATGCGTGTGTCCTGTCTCCCTCGTGAAGAGAAGATTGATGCCTCGCGCATTTCTGAAGGGAATACCATCGAGATAATAGCAATGTACTGTGTAGGCTGTACAGTAAGGACCGCATTCAGTAACTTAACTTACCAAGGAAGCTTTGGATGTTTCACAGAGTTAACGTTTCCATAAGTTGAGTTTGAGAATATGGGTTTTCTCCCCTCTTGCCACCCCCTACTGGAAATTGGTTTATCTATTACGACCTTTTAAATCTGTTTGACCCTTTGTCTGTGTTTGTACGCAGACTTGTCTATATTTCAGACATGACCTTCACCTTAGTTTTCCACATTATTGTTATTATTATTATTTTATTTTTTGTCTTAATGTCACGAATAAATTTTTTTCTTATTTTTTCTAATTTCACAATTAAGTGTTTGCTGTGCTGAATCTTCAACGTACACTTCCAGGGTATCTTTAATTTCTTCTCTTTTTAATTTTGATTGTTTCTATTTGTTAATTGTAACGCGCAATTTAATTTTGAATGGTACACTGATGAAGCTTTAATAAATTTACTTATTGACATAAACAAGTTCATTGAGAACTTCGTTTCATTCATTTGTTTGAATAAAAATACTTGGTTGTTTGTTTGTATTTAAAACTTTCCACGTCGATTCTGTGCTTTTTTAGTTGATAAAACAATAGTTTTTTAGTTTCGTAAAACAATAACTGAATAATTGACTAGCCACATCGCTCGTTCCGTTGGCGTCGTCTCGCTTCGCTCGAGGAGGTTTGCATGAACAAACTATGACAACACGAACAAAGATCATAAGGGTAAAAAAAACTTTGACGTTATTTTTGGAGGTTTTTTTTGCATATTTCAGGATTATAATATCAAGTTACAACGATGAAAATAGGCCTAACCGAAGTGCAATTTAATTATCTTTCATTTGGGCCTACTCCTACTATTGTAGGTGCCTTGGTTCAAGAAGAGTAGATGTACAAACACACTCACACGCACGCACATCATACACTTTTGGTGATGTACATTTTAGAGGTTCATAGTTGTTGTTTTGTTTTAATACGACTAAAAAGCATTCTTTTTTTAGTGACATTTTGACTGGGACTTAAAGGTACATAAATCCTTCCGGTGTGTATGTCATGTGACCCGTTGAGAAAAGCGTTTACAACATTTACACAGGTTAAGAGTTAGCGTCACAAAATCATCTCCCATGAAAGTAAAAACAAGAAAATGAATGCGTTGGCAACATTTACATATGTTTGAACTAATGTCGCAAAACTGAGTCATACAGGAAAGCCAACAGGTATGCATGTGCCTTTAAAGAAAAAAGTATATTGGCACCTAAAATTATTTTTTTACTTGTTCTAAAGTACTTACTTTTCTGTTCCTAAAATGTTAGGTTTTAGCACGAAATGTCCTGATCATTCTATCAACTTTAAGCTCATGCATTACCTATCGCTCCGGCTATAGTTTGTTCCACATTATGTTCGCAGAAAACTGTTTATATCATGCCACGTTTCCTGCAGTATGAGTGGAAGGAAATGCGGCGTCATACAGTCATTTTCTTGAAAACATAATGTGGAACAAACTATAGTTGGTGCTAACGTTCCTCCGCACACAAACTCGTCCCACACCAACTCGTTTCATGGAAGGTAAGGAGTTTAAGAGAGAAGAAAAAACTATATTAACGGAAATTAATAAGCAGGAATTAATGCGCAAGAAGTAATAGACTTAACGCCTAAAGTAAAGCCTAAAGGAACCGGCGTAAAGTGTTTAAATTAAGGGGGGACGATAGAGAAATTCTGCCAATGCAAACCTGTGAATGTTTTTACAACCTACATGCGCTGCACAATTTAAGTTTGTACTCTCGCTTATACAAACACAATGTAGAATACTTTATGAATAATTATTTAGTTAATTTCCATTGAATTCAGTTGCCAAGAATAACACAATTACTATTATTCTTGACCCGGAAATTTAATTAGCGTTAAAGTGAATACGTGAGTTTTACCAGACTTATGAAACGAGAGCTTAAACAACGATGGCAAGGTACAAAATGTGGAACGGGAGGGAGAAAATCAAAATTTATGGCTTTGTATATAATCGTATTAATTCAGTAATTAAGAAACCGAAGCTAAAAGTGTTAAAGATGACATTCAAAATGTTAGAATCAAAACAAAATACAGTTTAAGAGCCCATGCTGCGCACAACACGAGTTCAAAGTGTGACGTTATTTGCAAAGCTTTAACGGTTCTTACGTGAAGAATTACAAGAAGAGTGCGTACTTGTTATGAATGTCTTTCATGATTAAAGTTAATAAAAAGGTATAAATTCAAAATATAGGGACAGCATATAGGAAAAGCAATTCAATGTCACGTGAAGTCACGTCACACATTCAGTAGCGTGTACAGACTCACGAGAGGGCCGGAGCAACTTTCAGTAAAAGGGCATATTTTTTTCTAGGGACTTTTTTTTGCTTATCTTTTAACTCTTTCCTAGTCTTTTTTTGCCCTTTTTGGGCCTTTTAGGGCTTCTAATGGACATTTTTTCCTAGGGATTTTTTGTACTATCTTTTTACTCATTCTTAGCTTTTTTTTACCCATTTCAGGCTCATTTTGTCCCAGTTTGGGTCTTCTTTAGGTTTTTAATGACATTTTATCCCAGGGATTTTTTTATACTATCTTTTTTCCCATTCTTACCTTTTTTGCCCTTTTCAGCCCTTTTTTTGGCCGTTTTTAAGCTTTTAGGTTCTTTCTCAGGCAACGCCGCACCAGCAAATATTGGCACAAACAGACCTTTTTTTTTTACACAAAGGGGGGGGGGGGAGATGAGGCTTAATGGCAATTTTCGAAAAGGGCAGGGGAACTGCTCCCCCTTGTGTCCTTCCTGTGCACGCCTCTGTAAAGATTAGTATGAGGAAGAGCATAAGGTGACCTCGAACCTAGAAACTGAACAATTATGCGGATTAGCCAGAATTTGATGTTGAACAACATTAATAGAAAGGAACAATCCCCTGATAAGTATAGATCGGGCATGGACTCTAGTCAAATTCCTGACTGTTCCAAACTTTGATTAGCTTACTCCAAGCCACTAGGGCGGTAAATGCACTCACAGCCACCATTTCTATATGACTTCCTTATTTCGCAACTGCATGCATTAAATGTGTGCGGTAATGCAGCCAGTTGGGCCAGATGTTATCTGGAAAACGTGAAAATATTGGGGAATGTAGCCATTACATTCCCCGATATTTTCACGTTATTCAGATGCATCTCTCGACAATTTCCAGGTTTAAATGTAATTAAATAGAATAAATTACCACAAAAAAATCCTGTTTTTAATGAAATTAACGTATTTTCACACCGATTTCAATTTTCCCTTAGATTTCAAAATTTTCCTGTTTTGTCTAAACTCTTGATCAGTTAAGGATTTTAAGTTTTTTCCGGCCAGTACTTCCTCTCATCCCATCACATACTTGATGCAAAGACACTGGCTTTGGAGGAAAATGCAGGAATGCTTAAATCATTTCTATAGCCACTACAATGTTTCTTCCCTATCGAATGGTGCCATACGATCCATCATCTCCCCTACGAGCAGCGTCTTCGACTTACTTCGACACAGAGGCGATGCCATTCTCACTTATCAACTGCTGGCAGGTCTTTTTGATACAGATTCTACCGACGTTTTTCAAATCAACCGTTTTCATACGGGGTTACCTCAAACTGTTCGGCCGTTCCTCTACACTTAACGTTTACCAGCCATTTTCCTTAACGCCTGGAATTCTCTTTCTACTTCCGTCGTCGAAGTCCCTACTCTCTCTTGTTTCAAGGCTCGCTTAGATGCTTGGCACCTTTTTTGGTACCGGCTTTAAGTGGGTGGAGTTCATAAGTTTTGCTCCTCACCTGGGGTCACGATCAATGAACTGGTTGTAGAGCATTCAGCTATCTTGTCAGGTCTTACCAGTCAGCTATCTTGCCTCAAATATAACTAAAACTCTGTACACAACAAATCCGCTTGTATTAAGCGAAACTGCCTGCCCTTCACTCTAACTATCGTAGTCACCGCTAGTTAGCGCCCTTCAAAACCATGCCTTAAAATGTAGCATCATGCCGAATCCATCATTCATACCAAATATTATGTGGGCATGAAATCCATCCTGATTCAACAAACCCAGATAAAAAACCTACATAATAGGCCGACACATTACATGTTGGCATGCAGGAGCGAAGCGTGAGATTCTATCTATGGAGGGAAAGGGCAATATCCCCAATGTGGGGGGGAGGGGTGGCAGCTGCATCTACACTGTGGATCCTGTCTCCTCACCAACCCTCCCCCATTCCGTCCCCCTACCTCCTTCCCCGCTACACCTTCCCTCCCTTCTTCCTTCATCTCCCTCCCCTTTAATTTTTGTACTGAATCCTCCACAATTTTTTATCCCGGATCGATAATGCGGTTGAATGTTTCTCGTGAACCAGAATTCTAGATCCTCAAAATTGTTTGCATTCTTTGTTTGTTTGTAAAACGTGTTACTGAATGTGAAATCCTGGGTTTTCCTGGGCCTTAGGGCTTCGTCAGGCAGATGACTGGAAGCGTCAACGCTCGCTAAAACCAAATATTGAACCCCTTTAAACCTGGGTTTTCCACGTGAATATCTCCAGCCAAATTGTCCCTGTCATCGTCGTGGGGCTGATAACCCAGTTTGGGTTCGTGCTTCCTAAAAGAAAAACAAAGCAACCACCACGCTCACCAAAAACTGTTTCTAACAATTGGTTTTTAACAATTTCCGATAGAATTTCTTTAATTTCCGGCCCCAAATATACTCGATTTTCGATCTGAAAAAAGTGACTCTGCCGAGTTGTACTTGGTCAGCATACAAAATTTCATCAAGTTCGCCGTTCAGTATGTAGTTTTGGCATGACGTTATAACTCGGAATGACTAATCCTCTATAATGCATGAATTAACCAGACCAGTTTTTTTTAATACTTGTGTTAGTCGTGGAATTCGAGCCGGCATTCTATTGGACTGGAGACGACGATGCTAACCAATGGCCTGTACTTATACACTTTTCTCAGGGTCCCCGGGGACCCTTCACAAAGCTCGCGCTGCGTCTTGGACTCTGTTTTTTTGACCGAGACGTGGTACGATGCCGATTGGATGGCTTTTGCGATAGAGGATTAAAACTAACATTTAAGCGAAAAATCCGGATCATTTCATTTTGATTCTACTTGTTACACAGTGTTTCTTTCTCCGCGCCCAAGCATCGTTTCACGGTAGCAGTGATGGGGGGGGGGGGGGATTGAGGCTTAATGGCAGTGATGGCTCTGTCGCTGAAATTGTTTGCATTTTTTGCGCTTTTTTTGCGCTATTGCCTCCATTTTTTCTCGCAGACTCACGAATTCTAATAAGCACTGACTGCCGTGCTAAGACACCTTCTGGAGTTGCAGGGTTGATACACAAGGGTTGATAATATCGCTGAATACACGATTCTGGCGTCCAGTGTCGCTATGTAGGGTTCTCAATTTTGGTGGAGATCTATTTGACTGCGATCTTCTGTGAGTGAATTATTTTCAACAAAACCTTCGATGTATCGATTTTTTGTTCCTCTTCCATTCTTCGTGGAAGTAACCATCTTAAAATTTTCATGTCGGCGTCTGAGAGTATTCCCGTGTTTATTTTCATCTTGTCTTGGCAGATTATACCTTATTTATAACTTTTTTTTTCTCGGTTTAATTTTTTAGAGAGCAGCGTGTTGTGGTCTCGTGACATGATGGATCGTCAACCCCTAGTGGCGCTCTCGAGAAACAGGCTCAAAGATGACCACAAACTAAATGACTGATGAGCTGACATCATGAAAGAAATTTAGCTTTAAGACTATCTCATTTTTTTTTAAGATTAAGAGTTACTCTTAAAAAGATTTCACAAAACCATTTAGCTCACTGAGAAACAGCATGAAATATGTGGAATTATTATTTTTTTACATCCCATCTGTTGTGAGTAGATTGGGGATTCGATCTCTCTACCTTTTGGCTGGGCAGCCATGCCATTATCCACTCGACTATGGTTTGCTGATACACTCCGATAATCAGGAAACCACCACCCCCCTCCCCACCTTTTTTTCTGTAGCGAATAAGTATTCTAGTGTGAGGCGCACAAAGTAGTCACTGAAGGGTTAAAAAAAACTTTTTAAAACAAAGGTATACTAATTATAATATTTAGTTTCTGACTGTCGTTAACTCCTTGTTAATTTGGGACTTTTTTTACAGTTCCATTTGTATAGCACTAGGCAGTTAAATTGCATACGTAACAATATCAAGTTCTTAACAATACATACGTTTAAAGCTAAAATTAAATTTTACTTATCCTAAAATACGTACATCTTTTAGAGCTAAACTGTTAGGTTCAAGCGCTATACGTCCTAACGAACTATCAACATTAAATCATGCAATTATGCTCGCTACTGTTATTCACCACCCTCAACAATGCATCCCTCATTCTCGCCACTTCTGTTGGGTCCAACTGGTTCGACCTACAGGGGAGGCAGATAGGTTCGACGGGGTAACTGACATAATGTTTTTACTACTCTCTAATACCGCTTTTACAGCTGCTTTTGCCCAACCCTGAGGTGAACAGGTCGAACCCGGGGGTATTTGCATACAACATTTTTCCAGACTCACTGTACACAACCAACCTGTAACCATGACCTCGGTCTGCTATCATTGGCGTGACCAGCCACTGAAATTCTTGTCGATTGTCACCATCGTGATGGTGTTCATCACCGTTTCCACCTTCCGCAAGACATTGCGTGTCTATTGGGTGATAATTCTGTCCTCCTGTGCAGGGTTTTTTCAATTTTGCAGGAGGTACAAATATACGATAAGATCTAGAGTTGGGGTTTGGTTCACTTCTCTATAATGTGTGGCACAGTTGCAACTCAGGCTACTGCACTGTGACTGAGGCTGGCGCTAATAACCTAGCTGTCGACGCGCCATTAAATCTCAACTTCCCCCCTCCCCAAATCGGTCTGCTGCGTCATGAATAACAACAATATACAAGCAAGCATCTTACACACAAAAAAGATTTCATATATTTAGCAATCACTATCATGCAGGCATCACCACTACGCACGCTCTGCACCTAATCAAATGATTACTAACATTGATAATTTACCAACATTGATGACATTCGTAATCGATGCATTTGCTCAGACAAGACATTCGAAATGTCAATATATTATCTAAATTATCGAATCCAATTGTTAATTTATTTGCTATTTTTGTAACCAATGCAATCAATAGTTTAATCATACTGGTAAAGTTCATGCATGGACGAGTTGCTCGTCGCTCAAGACCGTCGAAAATGGTACAGTTGACGCAACCGTTGCCGTGATTGCACACTACATGGCCAACGATTACGTCAAAACCACGTCATATTCAAGATTCATGTTTGACGAACAACTCGTCCCATGAGAAAACTTTGCAATGATCCATGCTTGAGGGGTAATGCTTGCTCATATTTAAAAGTCCAGCAATGTACTGTACATTGGTATTATGTTATATGGATATGTATACACTGTATAATCTACTTATAGAATTCCAGTCAAGAAAGGGACAGAATTAATAACACAGATGCAACCAATATGCGTTGCCTTGTGAACTTAAATGTCACACTGCCTGAGCGGGAATTAAACCCTCGACTTTTGAGACCAAACGCCGAAGCCCTCCCTACCACTGAGCACGAGGCAGGCAGTCGGACACTAAGTCCAAAGTGCTACGGAAATAGGTTTGCATCTGTATTTATTGATTACTAATCTAGTCAACTTGGCTTTCCGTCCTGTTTAATGTTAAAAGGGGCAAAATGACATTATTTCAAAAGTAAGGGGAAAAAAACACTATGTTACAAAGTACAATCGGCAAATAAATAAACAGTAAGAAACTTAGAGCCTTACTTTAAGAATATTTAAGTTGAAAGCACACATTAAAAAAAAATGTATTGCTGTTATCATGATAAAACATTGTGCATTGACGAAGACCCAAAATCTTCGAATTGTTTACACAAAATTCAGAATTCATCGTTTGACAGATGTGCTAAGTATGCACAGACTTTTTTTTTTATTTATTTATTTATTTTTTACTATCATAGAAAAGTGGCCGTGGTGAGGCAACTATTCGAGCATCGCAACTCTCCATTATTGAGAAAAGCCAATTTTTGTTCGTTGAAGCTTTCAGGACTTTCCGTAAGAGCCCGATTTTCGTCTTACTCTGCATGACGTACAGTAAAAAAACGATCCAAAAAGCGGGCAAAAATTTCATTTCCTCTCTATTTTTATTCGCTCCACGGGTAGTTTCACAATACAACCTAACCGTGAGTGGTTCTACTAAAAATAGCTTTCTTACACCAGAGGTTGGAGGAAGGGGGGGGGGGGGAAGAAATGTGGAAATAGCGAGAAGCAAATAATAAGCTGGAGAGGTGAAAGAGTGAGGGAAGGGGAGAATGATGTATTGCTTGCGAAGGCAAAACGAAGTTTTCACCCTGTTTAAGAAATCAAGCGCCTCAGCAGTTGAGATCTGAGATTTTGCTAGAAATAAAACTGGATGAAAATGAAATAATGGGGACTTTCATAAATTCACCGAACAATTAACGGACTGATTACACAACAAGCGGCTGCAGCGACTACTATAGTCGCAACCGGTCTTCTGCCACTTCCGCCACTTTGTCAACGAAAATGTTGAGGCGCACACCTCTATCACACTAGTGCCTACAAGTTTTATTGTTGCTCTGTGCACTTTATTTAGTGTCTACAAGTTTGTATTGTTGCTGTGTAGTTCATTTAGTGTCTACAAGTTTGTATTGTTGCTCTGTACTTCATGTACTGTTTACAAGTTTGTATTGTTGCTCTGTTTACTTTATTTAGCAATAACTGTTTCTAACTAAAGTTTTTCTTAAAGTTAATTTAAGTTTCTAACTTCCAGTGAGGTTCAACAGTTAGCATTGAGATGCCGTTGAAAGCGTCAAGGTATTGATAACTATGATGTTAATTACTGTCCGCCTCCTCCCCATTCGCCTTCATACAATACACAGTTGCATTGTTCTCCACGCGTTAACCAACTTTGATTACCAGGATGGCCAGCCCTTTTTTCTTTTCTCCGTCCTTTCGCTTCGGATGAATTCCGAACCGGAAGTGGATAAGATGGAACTATGTTTAACCAATTGCTGTGTCCCTTTCCGGAAGATGTTGATTTTGACATTGGAATTTGAAAATCAAAAATTCAGGCGCAACAACACCCCCTTTGCTAATCTTATTGTGTTACTCTGGCCGAAAAGGCCAAGAATTACAAATCACTGCAAGTCTCAACCAGGGCCACTATTACGTCACATAGCGATTCGCCATATACCATTGTTAACACGATTCACTTATTTCAATAATGTACAACAGTTGTAACAATCATGTGGAGGCGTACTGAGGGATGGGCCCTTTTATAACTTTTTGGATTTCAATCCTGCAAGATGTCCCGTCGAGTGGTACCAATTTTGGCTAAACAATTTGACATTCTATTAATAAACTTCACTCCAAAACCACCCGAATCAATGGCAACCTCGGCCAGTCTCGCAGCGTGGTTAAAATTACGCGAGTCAATAAATCCAACATAATACTAGACCAACGAGACTGAATTTCATCAAGAGGTAACGTGATGTTTAAGAGGGAATGAAATGTTTTAGGCCTCATCCCTCCACACTGCTGCCTGATATTTATACAATCACGCAGCAGAATTTGGTGCATCGGCCGGGAAAGTACGCAACACAATTTCTGTCTTAAATTTTGTTAAAAATTGCCGAATTGTACCGAATAGTTGCAAAATAAAACGATTTGTGCACGTACTTCGTATTTGTTTAACATACGACTGTCAGGCTAAAATAATGCCAGCTCTTAGTTAAGTGCTCACAAGAATTATTGGTCTTCATACAACAACAGATGGAGAATTATTCTGTCATTTAAAGCTTGTGTCTTTATTCATAACCTTAGGAGATATCTTCATTAAAGAATGAGATTATTTTGAGGACTCTACCATCTTTTTTTGCTTTGCTCGGTGGATCAATACGAGACTAATGGAGCTATTTCTTCTATCTTCAACACCATCATTATATGCATTTGTTTGCTTGTCTGAGTACGGGAAAAAGGTTATCGATTAGACCCACAAGGCATTATGGCCTTCAAGTAGGTAGAACCAAATAAAAACAAGCAAAAAATACGGTGCTCAAAAACGGGATTTACCTGAAAGATTATCTTAATCCACAGCCGGGGATGATAATAACTAAGATATTAAATAAATACCATCCCAATTTAAAGCAAGCACGATAAAAATTATGCATTTAAAAATTAAATACTGTTAAGACATGTTGGATACTTAATAAATGACGGAAATTAAATTGTGTACTAGTTCGTTTCTTTTCCGAATTAATGATTTACTAGAAGTTAGTATAGACTTCCCAGTACCCGGCAGTCTGGTAGGTTGTGGCAGAGGTTTAAAGAAATGATTTCGCTGTTTCTTTGTTTTTAGTTTACTTCTTGCTTTATGTGGTCAACAATCTCGGAGCAATCCTAAGACACTCGTAGTGCCATTTGTAAAAACTGGATTATTTTGACTTGGTAAATACGTTGTGAATTATTCCAGTCATTCACTGACACTCTGTGTACGTGGAGTGGAAAACGTTTTAGTTTTGTGGAAAATGTAGGTTAAAATTACGCTGTGTATATTTTATATAATAAGTATGTGTAAAAACGGTCACTTGGCAAATACTGCTATAATAGTCCAATCACATGTCAGTTCGCAACCAGTAGCGTTTCAACAAGCTTGGAGCAAGGCAGGATTTTTGTGGCTCAAGCCCTGATAGACTGGGGTAGCAATTGCTTCCTATAGGAACGGGATGCAGGAGTAGGAGGGATTTTTTTTTTTGTGTTTATCCTGAGAAACATTTGGGACGCAATGATAACGTCATCAAGTGGCAACCTCCCCAATAAGCGATCGTCCTCAAGAGGAGAAACTGCCCTCCCCCAACTTGATGACGTAATAATTTAACGCTCCCTAACCGGTTCCATCGTTTAACGGGTCACATCTTTCAACTTGAATATGCTGAGAACTGCAAAATGAACCAAAATCTTAAGCAATTAAAAAAAGGCCTGTACTCCGCGTAATGATAGCTCATTTCGCAAATGCCTTGGTTTATGACCTAATGCTAGGTCTATCTGACGCTAAGGACTAATTTTTCTTTTTCTTTTAGACAAGATTTTAAAACATCGGATTAACATCGTTTTCAGCTGCAAGGTTATCTTTGGATGGAGAACGACAATTTAGCAAGGAAATCGAGGAAATCTAGTCACAATCGAAATGAGCACAAATGTATTTCCAGGGCCATCATCTTCCAAAATACAGAAGGGTTGGAAGAAACCTGGAGGTGCGACATGCCCTCATGGCCTAGCTCCAGGATTGGAAGAAAACAGGCCTCAGTCCAAGACGTGATTGCATTTATCATCTTCTGATAGAAATAGAAAAGGCACAAGAAGCACCCACACAAACATCAACAATTAACGAACAAGCATGGCAAAACGAGATTTGAAGGCGTTAAGAGCTGGGGCACAAGCAACATGAGAGGGAAGGGCATTCCATGCATGGATAACCCTTTCCATAAAGGACTGGAAGCGAAGTTTAGTCCGAGACACAGAACAACAGATGAGAAAAGGATGGCTACGAGTAAAATTGAAATTCGGTGAAAAAAAAGATCAGAGATAACTTTAAGGAGTTTATGAGTAATTTGGTAAGTACGGATCGTGTCTCCACGATGAAAGCGGTTTTGAATGGTAATAAGCTGAAGCTTACGTAGGCAATGTGGGTAGGGCAGAGAACGAATGGTGGAGCACCATTTAGTAAGGCACCCCTAACAATTTACAAGACGGTTCAATGAGTAAAGAATGTAAGGGCGGCAGATTTGAGAGCAATAATCGAAAAGTGGCAGAAGGAAAGTTTTAAAT
>JAHWFP010235238.1:0-27233 GCA_023313725.1 Lithobius niger
GACCGTACAACTTGCAAATGTCGTGATTTTTTCCCCTTATTTTACTTTACAGATTGTTGAATATGACGTGCATCTCAGGCAGCTGACAAATTGGAGTCGACTTTCGCAGCATTCGTTCTCTCGCTGGGCTTGTCGTAAATTTCCCACGCTCAACGTTACTTTCGACCCCCGAAACGATGACGTCATTATACTACACGATGACAGTCGAATTACCGTTATCAACAAGAAAGAGGTAAGTGAATTTTAATCAATTCAGTGTAACAGCCTTATCTATTCATTATTTTTTTCCTTCTAGTTTCTTTGGTAGTTTCTCTAGTTTATTAGACTTAAAAACAGTACCTGACCAAAGGCAGGACCAACCCAAACCGTTACCATGTTCGCGTCTATTTCTCCCGCAAAGGATCATGTGTGTATGGGGGACTTTGGCACGCTTCTTCCGTTATGATCATCTGTTCACGTGCTGACCCCATTATTCTCACTTCCCCGAAATAAAAGCGTGACGTCTCCGAGTCGTAACGTGCCTACCACGCGACAGAGCTAGTCCAATCAAATGGCCGCAATTCTCGTTTGTCATAATGACTAACTCATCGTGACGTCAGATCCATCGCGGGTCCGTTAGTTGCGCGTTGAATATGGGTCACTACTGCACAAAGTAAATGCTAGTGTTGCTGCTGAGGAATATTCTACTGAAATTTTTTTAAGATACACGACCTCAAAGTTAGTTAACATTTAGCCTCGACCATCTTTCTGCCTCAGACAAAGATGTCAGAATGGCAAAAAGTAGGAGGTTTGCCGACGTATTAAATTTGTCGAGTTGACCTTTCCGATTTATTGAATTTAACCAAAATTTGCTGACTCTTTGCGTGTGCTTGTTAACTTTGAATCAATATATGATTCGGATTCTGGCTATATGTTTCTTATAACATTTTGCGTAAGATTTCATTAACACTTAGTTTGTACAAGAATTCATTTACACTCAAATTGTCCCCTATTAAGAGTTTTTATAACCATGCAAACATATAAGAATTTCTGTTACACTTATATTGTCTTATACAAAATTCGTATATGCAAACTAGCTTTGTTATAGGATGTATAAGAACATATTAGCAGGTATCAATTACGTGTAAGCAATTCTGACAAGGGGGACCTTGTACGTTGAGGTGAAAACCAGCTACTGTAGAAGATGTTGCAAAACTGTTAGGAAAAGGGCAATTCATTCATCGCCGGTGGGAACCTTGGCCTTGTACAGTCGGGTCAGAGTCACCCGGAAGAAGAATTGGGGGGGGGGGGGACACCAGGTTAATATTTAATCTGAGGTGCATTGATCATCATATTCATCATCGAGGAACATTTGAAAATGAAGACTTTGACATCGGTAAGAGAAGCCCTGAGAGCAGAAAAATTCACAATCTTGATCGACTTGAAAGACACATATCTTCAGTCCCGCTAAACCACTCGGTTTTTCATCTGTTCCAGTTTGTGCGCAAAGAAATTTGTCTCGCGTTTCAAAGTTTTTCAGTTCGGACTGCTCCTCACATCTTTATGTCCCTCTTGAAGCCAGTGCTAGGCCCTCTTAACTACGAAAAGATAAATCATGCATATTTCGACGATTGGCTCTGGTGAACTCCTGATCAGTAGCGAGCGATCTGGAATAATGTGGAATTTTGCCTACGCCACCACAGGCCTACTATCTCGTTGTCAACATGGTCAAGCCTCGCCTCTCCCTGTCTCAGAAGTTCTCCTTTCTAGGTGCAGACTTCAATCTGGTGCCATCCGTCCATTGGAAGACAGAATCAGAAGCCTCCAAATATTGATTCAAGAACTGTGAGAAGTCAAGTCAACGTTCGCCAGACAACTGAGCCAGCAAATAAGTCAGCTAGACTCATTAGTGAACCTAGTACCTGTGGGATCATGGAGGGTCAGACCGATACATTGGTTTCGGAAAGAATCATGGAGACTGAGGAACAGCTGGGAAGCTCTGGCTTTGCTTTAGATGGAGTGTCCGGATTCTGGACTGGTGGGTTCAGCCACTGAACAACGTGGACAGGGTGCCAATCCACCCCCGCAACCGGATTTCACCCTGCTTACAGATGCTTCGAATGGTTGGTGAGGTGCCCACACAAGAAACCTGACGACATTAGTTACATCGTCAAGCAGGAGTAGAACATGTATATCTATCTTTTGGAAATAAGAGCCATCATCAGTGCAGTCACGCATAATTGCCACAGTTCAAGGGCAAGAATGTCACCGTTATCTCCAACAACGTGTCTGCGGTTGCATGTATTTGCAGAGGAGATGGCACGAGGTCCCGCTCACCTCACACCGAGGCTTCTTTCTTACTCCACAAGATATCCCTTTAACTGCGCTACATTGCAGGGAAAGCTGAACATCCTAAGGACAAACTGCCAGGGAGGCACAAGATTCTGGCCAGAGTGGCATCTATGCCTTTCGGTCTGCAATACGCTATTCCAGAAGTGGGGACCACTGATGGTGGATCTCTTTACCACCAGGAAGAACAGGCAGCTCCAGAACTTCGTGATACACTTCCCAGGCATTTAGGCGTGGGCATATTCTAATCAGGGATGTGGACCTATTTCTTTTCACCATTCTCCCTGCTCCAAGTAGTCCTCAAGATCGGAGCGATTCAGGGCTCATTTATTCTAATGAACCCTATATGGCTAGTAGCTCCTTTGTTCGTGGATGCCAAGGAACTTTGTAAGGAGAAACCGATCCCACTCCTCCCCAGGAAGGATCTGCTGATTCTGCTGATGCAAACCCGGTGTTCTTTCATCTGCACGCGTGGAGACTTTAAGGAGACTTCATTAAGTTCCACCCAACAGGTCCCAGGGAAGATTTTGAACTGCCACCATTACTCAAGGTTTACGAGGTGAAGTGGAAGAAATGGCAGTGGTATGTAAGGTGAAGATGAACCTGTGCGACCCCGGGTACATGCATTGGCAAGATTCCTTGAACAGATTTTCCAGGAGGGCCTTTACACCATGGCCATCAAAGGATACCGATCGATTATAAACTCTTGTGTTAACAGTCTTGGGAAATACTGAGGTGGTGAATGGTACCACCACTTTAGGCTCATTCAGGCGTTCGAAATTTAAAGGCCAAGAACATGGATTTCCTGAATGGAATCTACATCTGGTATTGGGCAGCTATAGCGTCCGCCACTCTACTGACACAGAAGACAGTATTCCTAGTGGCTCTCGGAACCGCAGCCTGTCAAGGAGAGATAACAGCATTGGTGAGAGGTAGAGAATTCCTCCGATGCGCAAAGGATTGGTGTAACGTGACTTCTCTCCTCCCCTCTGACTTTCGCACTAAGTGCCAACGACTGGGCCCCCTATCGTAGTCAAAGCCGTAACTCCTGTTGTGGGGCAAGGAAGCTTTGAGTGAGTCCAATGCCTGGTACGGGCACTGAGATTTTACTTAGAAACAACGTAAAAGATCCAGATCGAGACATGACAGGAGAACAAGAGCAGCGTCCTAAAGCCCAAATGGGCTCCAAAAGGAATGGATGAACCTTCGAGGGATACCACACAGAGGTTCTGTGGGGTTATCTGGAGGAGAAAGACGTAATCTAGCAGGAAAGATAAGTGAAAACTATGTTTTGGTTAAAATTTCGTTTTCTCCGAAAAACTAATTTTTTTTTTTTGCCGTTGGTCAAACATCGAACGGTAGCGACATCCCCTTCTACACCCCCTGTAAAATCCTCTCTATGCTCAAGTGCCACGAGAGATAATGACGCTTTGTATTTTGATTGTTCGAAAGTGGGAGATTTTCAAATGGAGACAAGCTCGAAGTCGTGCTCTTTAGACCCTTTAGGATGAACGGACATTACAGGTAAAACGGCCCATTGTGACAGCGCTTTAATTCGATCCTGTATTAGCAGAAGGGGAATGTTCTGGTAAATAAAGTGGCGATTACACCAAGGTAATTTGAAAAAGCAAGCCAGATGCACAACAACTAATAAATTTGAAGAATACTTTACTTTGACAGAAAATATTCAGTGGCGAGTCCTCTTCAGAACCTACATTACTTTGGTGTTCATTTATAAATTACCCAAACTTTGCACATGGTTTTAGTGAATAGGTAGTGGCGTTGGCAGTGCATTGATCAACACATTCGGCGAAACGAGACGACGCCAATTGAGGGAGCGAAAAGTTGAAGTGCTTGCAAAACTTTAATCTACACGGTTTCCCTCCTATTAATATATTGCTGCACTGCCAAAATGGAATTAGAATTGATGGCGAGCATGATGGGGTGTCGACCCATGACTGCACATTCTCTGCACACTAGTTCATGCAACACAGCTTCTGAGTTTACAAGGCGTTTTTTTTATGTTTGAAAATTGTAAAAAAGTAACAATGTACATGACACATTTATGGTGTACTCATTTCAAATGATCGCTGAGACTAAGCCTGCCATCGCAGATTTCATAACAATACAGCAATGGAAAGTGTGTTTTGTGAAGTTTTTTGCTGCACTGGTTTGAGAGTAAATCTATAAAGCGTACAAGGGCACGCGACGAGAGTATTGCTGCACGCATCATGGCTGACGTTTACTCAATCTAGCAGCGAGTTTGGATTGTTGACAAATTTAGTGAAACAAAGTCAATAATCGCCACGCGACGAGCATACGCCAAACAATCCGGAGTCAGACTGAAGAAAACTCCGACCCGGCCAACCATCCAGAGATTAGTTTTCAAATGGAAAACGTCTGGATCCATAAGAAACGAACAAACGAAACCGAACCTTAACGTGTCGCACAGCAGAAAATGTGAAACTTGTCCATGAAACTGTTACCCGTAGTCCGACAAAATCTGTGCGCCGAGCTGCTCAAGAGACTGGTATAAACAGGGAAACAGTAAGACGAATCTTAAAACACGATCTGCACATGTTTCCGTATAAGATACAGATTTTGGAGAAAATCGCAGCATTAGACACAGAAACAAGAAACGACTTTGCTAAATTCTGGTTAGAACGACTGGAAGACGACCCTGCGTTGCAGAACACTATCATTTTTACTGACGAGGCGCACTTTACTCTCAGTGGGCATGTCAGCAAGCAGACAATGCGATTTTGGGGTGAAGAAAATCCACATCAGTACGTTGAACAACCTCTTCATCCGGAAAAGGTTACTGCTTGGTGCGCCATGACAAGTTCGGGAATAATCGGCCCTTTTTGGTTTGATGAAACTGTTAATCAATTTAATTACAGGCAAATGCTTCAAGCACAGTTCATTCCAGCTGCACGAGCTAAAGGTTGGAATTGAGAGGACCACTTCTTTATGCAGGATGGCGCCACTCCGCACTGTGCTGTTTCGGTTCTTGCATTTCTGGCTGAACATTTTGATGACCGCCTCATCTCACGCCGCACTGTCAACATCTGGCCACCAACAAGCCCAGACCTTAATCCCTGCGACTACTTTTTGTGGGGATATCTTAAAAGGCCGTGTGTATCATCCCAAACCAAGCACTGCAGACCAACTGAAGGCCAATATTCAACACGAAATCAACAAAATCGCGGTTTTAACGTTGCAAAAGGTGACGGATAATTTCTTAATTCGCTTGAGGGAACGTCGCAAACAGCATGGTGGCCATCTAGAGCACATTATAACTCGTAATCAGCATGGACGTTAATGAATAATGTACCCACGAAAACTTCAGATGTGTACCTTCAATTTCATACCATAGATTAGAAAGTTAACTAGATATACCGTCTTACTTCTTCCCGTCCTACGCGGAGCTCTGGCGGTAGTTGCGGCTACTAATACATCTGCTAATGCTTTTGCCTTTGAATCAGCAGAAGGCAAAGCATTAGCAGATGTATTAGTAGCCGCAACTATCGCCAGAGCTCCGCGTAGGACGGGAAGAAGTAAGACGGTATATCTAGTTAACTTTCTAATCTATGTTAATACGTTTTACGCTGCAATCCGTATATAATTAAAGTTAGGCTACAACAGCAAAATGTGTACGTCATAAATGTGTCATACTGTATGTTGTTAGGAGGACAAAGATTTGTAATGAAAACCGGAAATCTCAGTTCGGTTGACGAAACCAACCAGCCTCCCCGAAAATCTTGAGCACCGAGAAGGAAGCCGTTCGAATCCCGAGGCAGCAGAGATAATTTTTTTGTTATTTCTCGTTTTTTTTTTTGGGTTTAACATCAATTTGTCGTATATCATCATTTCTACGCTGCTAAACTTTAAAGTGTTCCAACAAATAGTTTTAAAACGAGTTATTATCTCATGCATTGTCGTTGCTTGAGCTTAGAAATAGGGCCAATCGTTACTTTAACTTTTCCGGAAAAAAGTTAAAATAAAAAAAAAACAAATAAAAAAAAACGAGCGCTTATCATTAAAAGTGCAAAGTTTAAACATACCATAAGTAGTCCGTTAATAAACGATAGCTCGCTCACGACCTGACCTTAGCTGCACCCCCCCCCCCCCCGGCCCTCTGTAATTGCAATGGCGCAGCAGCAGGCTCACCGTTCGCTGCAAAGGACGACATACAAGCCGAATATACCCGAGCTTGCCAGGCTGCTGTATTGGTCGAAATGGTTGTGCATACCATTGTGCCTGGGATAATCATAGAGCTATTATAATCGGGGCACACGTGCTTCATTGGAATTGAAAATGACGCTGTCACGCACGGAATGCGCGTTAGGCCTCTCTCGATCGCGCATTGCACGTGGAGAGGCCACTAATTGCGTTGATTGGATGGTACGTGCCCTTGCGGTGGAAAGGGGCATGACAAGTGACGTCATAGGGGCGCTAATGGGCTCACTCGCCCTTGCCTTCCCTCGCGCCCGAGTGAATTGCAAAAGAAGATGTGACGTCTGCCGACGGGAGGGACTGTTAGTCTACATTCCGGCTTAAAGATGCTTGCCTGCTTTGGGTTTCCGTAGAAGTGAAGTGTTACAGCGTACTGCCGAAAAAGTATCAAAAGCATGAAAAGAGCAACGCAAAGTCAAGTGGATTATGGGCGCGATATCTTATCCAAGAGGGTGCGAGATCGAATCTCGTCGCCCCTCTATGTAATGAGTGAATGAGAGCGCTAAAAGTAGTCAACGTTTAAAAAAAGCCAGCAAATGCACATTTATGCAGTAAGATGCGACGTTTCGCGATTGTTCATGCCGTTCTCAAGCAAAATAAATTGTATAGTATAAACTAAAAGTCAAAACAAGATACACTTAAATGGTTTCCCGTTTTAAATAAATACGGATGCAAACAAACCTATTTATGTTGCCTTTTGGACTTATATGTCAGACTGCCTGAGCGGGGAATCGGACCCACGACATTTGAAATCAAATTCCGAGGTCGTACCGCTCACCTGCTCAACCGAATGCTGAGACCGTGTCAGTATGGCTTGGCGGTAGGACCTCGGCCTTTGATTTCAAAGGTCGTGGATTCGATTCCCTGCCCAGGCAGTCTCACATATAGGTACCGGTTTGCTTTCGTATTTAGTTAACCCATCTCGAGCCCGTTGGCGTTCCGTCCTGTTTAATCCATTTTAAAGACAAGTAAACCTGGAACAGCAAAAGTTGAAAAGTGAAGCCCAGTCAGCGCAAAAGCTGATGAGCCTGGGTCGAACTCTCCCTAACGAATTTTGGTGGGAGGCGCGGGTCATCCTCGCCTTTCCATCACCCCCCCCCCCCCCAAAAAAAATCCCGGTCACATATCTCGCAAATGCGCACGGAGACGGGGCTAGAAGTAGCATTCTCGCAGCTTGAATCTTGAAATCCTCTGAAATTCCAAGCTCTGGCTGCACATAACGAAAACAGTCAATGTGAGTTGAGAAGCGACCGGAATTGTCACGGATTATAAGACTGCAAGCAGTTTCTCAAACGATGTCGGATTTAGCTAATCCAGTTAGTGTTGTTACCAACTGCACCTTTGCGAACCCGATAAAATTCTAGCTGCCAGAATGCAAAGGCGAGTCGTGTAAACGCGCCCGTATACTAAGTGCGGGTTTACACAACGACAAATGTCCGCTTACTAGCTTTTACTTGAGTAATGCTAAATCTGCTGGCTGCTTCTCGCCTTTACCGGAGCACGCAGCTTTCGAGTTGTCAATAACTATGGCAACGACGCAGACGCAGATCTTCTCCTCGTGCCTTACGGCACGACGTACGATACGTGCAGCATGACAGCGTCGATTTATGACAACAAGTAAACAATATACTTCGTTACAAGAGGACGGACTGATTTCTGAATGCCAGCATTCGATGGTTTGTTTTCGATACGGCAACCCCGAAATGCACCTCATGTTGGATTTTGAATTTTCGCTGCGAGCAGCTATTTATTCTACCGTCGTCTGAGCACTGCTAGAAGCTGTTCTGTGCACGAGAATACGACATTTTGGAAATAACGTGAAATAACAACAATGTTGTAGCAATGTTTAAAGTTGCTGTAGCACTTTGTTCTTTATCTGTGTTGTTATTTATAACACATTTAAATTGTTATATATTACCGCATTAATTTACTAGAAACTAATCGTAAATAAATAACGGTTGGCTAGCAAATAGCGTTCGGCGAGCGAGAAGGTCTCGTTGTGTAAACGTGCCCTAAGGCCGGGTTTACGCAACCACTCGCTTTTGCATTCTCGCAGCTAGAAGCTAGAAATCACCTCAAATTCCAACATGGCGGCGGTTTTATGTCTGCCTCCTCGCAACGAAAACAGCTAATAACGTGAGTTCAAAAGCGTTTGGGAAAATTGTTTCGTCATGAAGAATTCTTTATATTATTGGCACGGATTATAAGACTGCAAGTATTTACTCAAACGATGTCGGATTTAGCTAATCCATTTAGCGTTGTTACCATGACAATGTCACCTTTGCCATCGCGATTGAGTTCTAGCTGCGAGAATGCAAAGGCGAGACGCTGCGTAAACGCGCCCTAAGGGAGTAATGCTGTGGCGATGGGCGAGAGGAGGACACTAGCCAGGAAGAAAGGGAAAACGTTCCTTGAAGCACGGACGTGTGTGTCCCCTGGTCGAAGCACGGTGTTGAGGGTGTTAAGGTTGCCCCGACCTTGCCAACGCCGCCAACATGTATAACAAACTGGCCAGGGCAGTCATTGTGTAGGGATCAGCGAACCAAACTAGCATCTGATCTGTACCGTATACATTGTTATTCGGAGGTGTGGCAAAAATTACTTTATCGTTAACACAGGTCCTGTTCCAAGTTCTGTGAAAATCCACAATGGCTGCCTAAAGTGGCGCCCAAATAAACAAACAAAAAAAAGGGCTTTGTGACCGTTAACTGGTTTATCAGGTATAGAAAACAGACCTGTTGCGAGTAATCTTCAAAACTAATTTTCTTGAAAATGTCCGAATTATTAGGATTGTGAAAATCCAAGATGGCTGTGAAAAACGGCATCCAAAATTGGTTTTTGGCTTCTAATCCGTTGTTCGGATTTAAAACAACCCTTCTACGGATAATCTTCACAATTAAATTAGTATCAGAGGAAGGAAGCCGTATTCAAATCCGAAATACAACCCTTTTCACCCAAACTCGGTATTATGTGTTGATTTGGACCAGACTGATACTGATTTCATATAGCAAGATTTAAAAAAAATTTATTACCATGTAATACATTTCTGCCTTTATAAAAAAAAAACGTTTGACAGAAAAGTAACACTTAAACAGGGCAAAACAAACCAAGGGGCAAAGCAAAACAAACTGTATGAATTGTTTACATTGTCACGTTTTGGTGACTGCTTTGTTTTATTGTCTTGTGTTTTTTTGATACAACCACACATATAGTCGAAAATTAGAGCTTGTCGTTTGAACTGTGGATAAAATATCGTTACTCTGGTTCAGAGCAACACATTACTCGTATCCGCACTGCAGGTATGTTATTCGTTATACGTAATGGGGGAGGGGGGGCCGAGTACGAGCGAGATAGTATTCGCATTACTGGTATTCGCAAATTTTTACGGTTTTTGACGTTTCGCAATGCCATTCCAATAAACTTTTACGAGATCTGTAAAATGGGTGCTAATCCTGACATTATAGCTAAAAAAAATTGGGTCAAGTTCTTCAGCAAAAAAAAAAAAAATTACCATAATTAAAATAAAGCCAGGAGGACAGCAGTTCCACCATTGGCCGACATGTGGCAGTTAGTCATTTTTTGAACCAACAAACTGATACTTGATCAGAAAGAAAAAAAAACCCTAACAAATAAAAATAATCCACATACTAAAATCACCGTGTGGTAGTTAAAAAAATGCGCTAAACTGCAACACATACCTTAGCCTCCCAAGTCTCAGGGTTCTACCGTTGCAAGATGACCAAAAAGCGAGTCCCTAAACGCGCCGCGAGCTTTGTGAAGGGACCTCGTGGCCCGCCGCGAAAAGCAAGCGGCAGGAACCCGCTGGTCAGCGTCCTGGTTTCTAACCCAGGTGAACGTTGGTTCGAATCCCACGACTGACCTACGTTCCATGTTAATTCCGATATCAGGAGGTTGACACAAAAAATCGTGGCATGATCCCATTTTGTCACAGCAGGCAGACATCACAAAGGAGCTCTGGGATGTCACATGACACATTGTTAGTATTGGGTAGCCATTGATCCATTGCAGGGCAATTTGTAGTTAAATTTGACGGGAAAGCCAAATGGACTCGATACGGGTTAAACAAATACGGATGCAAACCTACTTACGTTGCCCTTTGGACTTACATGTCAGACTTCCTGAGCGGGGAATTGAACCCACGACATTTGAATCCAAATGCCGAAATCCGAACGCTGAGCCATACTGACACGGCCTTTTGGCTCAGTGGCAGGACCTCGGTATTTGGTTTCAAAGGTCGTGGGTTCAATTCCCCCCCCCCCCCTCTCAGGCAATCCGACATTCAAGTCCAAAAGGTACCGTAAGTAGGTTTGCATCCGTATTTTTTAAAATTTCAAGTCCTGTATTAGTTAAGAATAATTACCCAAGTGTCAGAGTAATTAGAATTGCTACACATACGTTTTGTATTTTCGTTACCGGTGTTAAAACTTTTTAGCGTCTTTAGTTAGAAGCTGCTTTTGTTCCTACCACGGGAGTTTTAAACTGGCCTCCTAGTCTGAAGTACGTCCGGATAAGCAGCGGTTTACGCCGCAGGGTTCGCACGTAGGGAATGCGCCTAGCAGGAAAGCCAACTTTGGTTTGTGTAGCAGAGAAGTCTGGTCTAAGGCGGAGCTTTTGCAATGCATTCAATGTGTATCTGTCTACATTACCGCTCTGCTAAGATGTCCATCTGTGAACATGTTTGAATGGTTGTCATTAAATTTTGTAGCTGTCCATGATACTTATGTAAACCTATTTAATCTAATTATTTTTTCTCGAATGGAGACATCAGTTGTAAATTCACCGCTAAACTCGGTGTCAACTTTTACGCGGGAGACTGCCTCATGCAATTCTCTTTTACCCTCAATTTTCTACAGATTTCGTAGTTTTAGTTCTTCTCCAGTCTGTTCTTAACCTCCTGTTGTTATAGTAGGTCGATTTCATTTACGTTTGGCATTTTATTTGAAAGTGTGGCAGTTAAAAATCGACATTGCCATTTTGCGTTTTTAAGCCTGTCTTCTTTTGCTGCTTGGACTTGTTATTTTTTGTATACGCGTTAATTTATTTTATAGCCGTATTATTTGAATGATTCCTAAACTTTTGCACTTTAAGATTTTGGAAACCTTATTTTTCAGTCCGTGTGGTTTCGAATATTTTTTTTAATTTATTTTTTTTTGCAGCCCCCGTTCTCACGTGAGCACCTAACTGTTCTTATGCTATGTGGGTTTGTCTAGTTGACTAATTTTGTTTGAGGATGTCTCGAAAAGTCTCAGAACACCCTCACAACTTTTTAACGGGTTGAACGAAAATAGTGAAACTCTGGCAATGTAAGTTTGGTTAAAGGATCTACCTTTTCGTACAATCAGCATTGCGCCCTCCTTGTGAGGCCCACAGGGGCCCCAACTCAGAAATTTTCAATAGACTGGGGGGTAAAGGAATACCTTATTTGAAAGGTCTTCATTAGGCGAGTAAACTGCCTTACCGATAGCTTCGATACGATGAGCCCATCCAAAATGGCAGCCGGTCGAACATTAGGAATTCCTCCGGGGGGGGGGGGGAGGCACTGATGTCCACACTCTGGTTTTCAAACCGCAAAAGACGGTGTAGTTATGAACCAACTAAGTTGAACGAAGCATTTTGCTGCCATCTACGTCCCTTTACTATACGTCTTTAGGCTGAGAAAGACATGGGATGCAGAGGAAATTCCTAATGTTTGACCGGCTGCCATTTTGGATAGGCTCATCTTATCGAAGCTATCGTTGCGGCACTTTATTCGCATAATGAAGATCTTTCAAATAAGGTATTCCTTTACCCCTCCCCCCCCCAAATCCATTGAAAATTTCTGAGTTGGGACCCCTAGGGGCCTCCCAAGGCGGGCGGGCACAATGCCGGTTGTACGAAAAGGTAGTTCCTTTACCCAAACTTACATTGCCAGAGTTTCACTATTTTCTTTCAACCCCTTAAAAAGTTGTGAGGGTGTTCTAAGACTTTTCCCTGTATAGTACAGTACAATACAATAAGCCCAACTTCGGGGGAAAAAGGGAACACCGTTTCGTGTGCTTCCACGGTAGTCTGAGTTTGAATGGTGTATTTGCATTGAGCTGAAAGCCTAAGCAGTCTATCCGTAGTAACTCTGTTGGGAATCGCTAGACTCCTTTGCTCAAGAGCCTTGTCAATTCTGGTGTTTGATTGACAGCTTCGTCTGACGTCACACATGTATCTTGATCGCAACTGATGCGTAACCACCATTGCCAGTTAAGACAGAAAAAAACCTGATTGCTTTATTATAAAAAAAAACAACTGTAAATGCAAAGTTAGGATCGAATCTATTCTTGTTTGCTCATTTGGTTTTTCTTTACGAATCGTAGTGTGAGTAACCATGAATTTCTTGAGGGTTACAGCATGTCCACTATAGTTCGTGAGGCTTTGGGTTGTAAATTTCCTGGGACATTATTCTATTTTTTTTTTGGGGGGGGGGAGGTGAAGTACCTTTAAGTTCCCACCAAGCGCGCCCCATGCTGTCCACTCGCCACCCATAGAACAATTTTATGCATAGCTAACGTCAGTAAAAATTGCACCAGTACCGGTATTTGAACAGATTTTCATTTTGCTTCTTTTGCTGTTCGTACAGTAAAATTAAAAACAGTATGAAGCCCACACTCCTTTCACTACACGATCGGTCCCGTATACGGAGAGAATTTAGAACAATCTTAAACAAAATGTGCTAAGATACGTGTGAAGAAAGGGAAAAGGTACGGTGAGGTGCACTGACTCTGATGCCCCCCCCCCCCTCCTTAAAAAAAAATTTCGTTCCTTGTCTGGGGCAGCAGGTGATTTTTATTTTATTAGTTTTTTTTTTCGGATTAGTTTTTCTATTTTTTTTTTTGAGCAACCTGGATGCACGGGTATAGCTGCGAGCACCGAGGTGTCAGATTCGATAGACGTCTTGGTCCCGGCTGTACATCTCTGGCTTCGTATAGACCCGGGTACGATCCTGGTGAAGGGAAGTGTATATGTACGGTTTTTTCCCCCGGTTGTTTCCCACTCGTTGTACGAGGGTTTCCTCCGGGTACTCCGATGTACTTCCTCGTGCGGCAAAAAAACAACTGTTTGGTGTACCTTCCACTTAACATCGCTCGCTTAGGCCTTCAAAAAGCTCTATTGCGTGCGCAGCGTATCTTGAGTCCTGCAGTATTTTATGAGCGGCTACGTCTTCCTGGAAGGAGCGGCTTTAATCGATGGCCGCCATTGTTTTTGTAACCATCTAGGATACCAACAAGGCTCTCTGCTACCGAAAACATTCAATCGATTATCTGTGTTCGTTCGGGGGAGAACTCAAGATAGGCCGCGGACACTTTTAGCTTGCTGGTCGACGGCTTCTGTTCTATTCTAAAGAACCCAGTAAACTATTTAGATCTTTCATAATTCCTCTGTAGTGTACTAAGAAGTCGATATCTGCAGGTCATAAAATACAACGTTGACCTTTCTTCAACTCAACGGTGGCAGGTAGGCTTCAGCTGATGTGAAAGTTTAACGTTTTGTAACGTTTCTGTTTCAGAGTATAAGTCTCAACGACGTAATTCAAGCCACTATTATTTGAAGTTGAAAATACCATGCGTGGCGCATTTTCTGAGATTGTTAAAACCAGAAGGACTTCTATGTGTTGTTGCTAAAACATCCTAAATGGGATGATAAAACAGTAATTTTTACTTAGTTACTTTTTTGTTTATGAAAAAGTTTCTTTTTAACTTGTAATAAAGTAATGTAAAACTACAGTCGTAAGAAACTAATTCACTAGGTAAAATATATCTTATTATATATATATATATATATATATATATATATATATAAAAGGAGCGCTGTGATGATTGTGGAAGTTTTTGGGGTGTACAGACCCGACATGACTTTTTTTTCCGATATTAAGTTTTCTCATCGAAAATCGCTTCCCGGATGCAAGATAATCGACTGGTCCCGCATGGCCAGACTCCCGCTTCCGCGATGCTCACCACGGGATTCAACTTGTATCGCGATCGGCAGGCGGAGAAGAATTTTCTGGGCTGATATTATGACATCAAAAACCGTCATGGTTGCTAGATTTATCTCAACAGTTTAGTATCTAAAACTGTTTCTCTTGATCTTTCCGACCGTACTTTTGGACAGTGTTGTGGATAAGCTTTCAGCTGGACCATGAGCACTTCAATAAACTCACCAAACATCTCGGCGACCGATTCCAACAAAACGGATCGCCGCAGACATAAAAAATGACGTCCCAAACGTACTCGCTGTATGCATTGAAGGTTTAATATTTTTTTGTCTCTGGTCCGGTAGTAAGGTGAAATTAATGACTTGTGGCATTACAGAGAGGAAAGCCCATGCTACGCACGGCTGGTCTTAGATGTACCATTTGCAACACTGATACTGTTTGGTAGCTCATGTGTACGTCCATGTTTCACCGAATTAAGTTTGTTCAAGCCGATTTGTGCGCACACTGACTAACAAACGCTGATTTTCGTTCGCTTCGCTTGCTCAATCAGCGCATCCTGTGGCTCAAGTCACAGGATGCATCGTTTAAAATATACGCACGTTCGTTCAACCATCGTTGCATGAAACAATTTTTCGCAACGGTGCGAAAACTATTAATGTTATTTCCTTGCTGAAGTCCGTTTTATGCACGGACGGTGTTGGATGCACCGTTTGCACGGTGTTGGTACGGTTTAGTCGCTCATGTGTGTGTTCATGTTTCACCGAAAATTAAGTTTCGTCAATCCAATTTTTACACATACTGGCAAACAAACGCTGATTTTTGTTCTCTTTCCTCACTCAATCAGTGACTCCGGGCCCGACGCAGCCATGACCCCTTTCCGGACTCGGTCTCCAGGCACTGATACCTGATATTTCTATAGGAAGTAAATAAATACGCTTTTGTAGAACAAAGTTGAAACCTTTAGCCTAGCGGCATTGGCATTTATTTTTCTTAGATAGGCAGAAAGAAAATCGCCGGCATAACAGTGTGCCTCGTTACTGTTTTGTTTTCACTTATACAGAGGTCTTAACAGTGCGGCAGCCTAGAAAAAGTAGTTAATGACACTGTTGTATTTTCGGTTAGGCAATAAAAACCAATTTAAGCAGGTGGGCCTGCTAATTTGATGTTTTTGTCACACGATACACGACTTACACGAAATTTTAGCAATAACTACAAAAAAAAAAACTATTAAATATGTTTAAATTGGGGCCAGTGATGCCCCCCTCCCCCCAAAAAAAGACGCTGGGATGTGGTTGCCTCTTCTACGTCATTGTCGTTACACCACTCGAGTTGCTTATTACTTTCTTTTAGCTTAGTGACGACACTGCGCGACAACCGTATTCTCCACGTATTAATTAGGGTCCGTTTGCATACATAATTCTAGCGAAGAGCAACTGCAGCTGCTATCTTTAGTCGGTGGATTTCAGGAGAAAAACCACCTCCTGCAGTCGGTTAGTATGTATGACGTTTCAGCGGTGACGTCACGCTCAGGTATCGGAACATGCACCTCACTTTTCAGAACTACTTTGATGAGTTTAGGCTTCAGTTCTTAGTTAATTGATCGGTAAGATTATGAAAGTATTCAATCCGGTCATGAATTCTGGTTTTTTATTCGAAATATTCGGTATGCCACGTCCCCTTGCTGCACCTGTTCTGCTCCAAAGTTTTGGTGGAGTTCGGAATTAGGATGTTTCCATTATTCCATTCACAAGCAAACAAACAAACCGCATCGGGAAAAAGAGTGCATTTTAGAACCAAAGGAAGAACAATGGAATCTATATCGTTAACGTCTATGTTAGTTTACTATATACTTTTATTACCTTGAATATTGAATGAAATTAAATAATGACGCCTACGTCACCATTTTAAGTCTCTCGCTTGTTATGATGTAACAGAAGTTGTGATGTAACAGCGTTCCCACCAACCTGAAGAGCTTAGAAAACTCAGGGGAATTTAAGGCTGCTAAAAATTAATTAAGTGGTTCTTGGGAGCGCACGCATGGATTTTTTTCTTAACGCATGAAACGTTTTTTTATAACATTGTCTACAAAAAAAATTCCGGTCACGCATCGGCACTTTCACCAAACATTTCCTGGAGCCGATGACCACATCAGCTCTCTGCTCCATTCGCGTGATCACCTCGAAAACCAATCTAAGGGTCGTTCAGAGGCGTGTCACAACTAAAAACTTCAATCTAAAGAATGACTTTTATCAAATGTGTAACTGCTGCACGCTGATCCTGGCATTGAAACATGGATGTTGCACTCCACAACAAAATATGAGCTACTGATTTCGTTTTGTTGGGTAAAAAAAAAAAAGCCATCGCCCGCATCTGAAAAATCACGAATAAAACTTAAATTGAAAACACCGCCCACTCGCGTCAATTTTTTTCAGCACCACTCCCGAGAAACACTTAATTAATTTCGATTTTTCACTAAAAAAAACCCCGGGGCGGGGGGGGGGGGGGACAAAGTGTCAATTTTAGGCCTAGTCCAAAGTGCATTAAACATATTCTGTTAGACATTGTGGTAAAATAAAATGTATCCTTGAATTTCTGTGTTAACACCTGAAGGTTCAATAAATCTGGTTGTACTCTTGGGCACTAAGGGACCCGTAAAAACAAGCAAAAGTGGTATTTTATGTGGAGAAATTTCCTTCCTGAAATTTTAGTAAACAACCTGGAAATTAACCTCAATTATTATGAAAAACCTGTAAAACTCGGGGAAATTATTTCAGTATTTTTGGTGGGATCCTGTGTAATAATGGTGATACCTCATGGAAAAACATTCCAAAACTAATTCAATTGGCGGACGTGATTTTTCAGAGTGGTGGCCACTATATTGTGGCCTTCCGTGCGTTCAAGTTCCCACTAAGGTCTTTTCCCCTCTTAAACGGAATAAGAGAAGGCCGTTAAGGGATGGAGAAGGGGGAAACGGCCAGACAGATTGCAAACGGGTTGTTCTAGTTCAATAGATAGATAGATAGACCAGCAGCGAGAGATGGAGTGGAAGAACGTAACGAAATTGAGCGGTAGGTTTATGCATAAAGCTGCCGGATTTTGGGCTTGCGTTTCACGTATGCCAAGTATTTAGCTGCTGCCAAAGGGGGATCTAGGACACATTAGGCAGATGGACGCCCAAACGTGAACCAAAGGGGTTGAATTACTGGAAAGTGCCTGCCTTGCTCGCTGGCCGTCTCGGAGCTATTTGGAACCCACTACCGCCAGACCTTTTGCCAGGGAGCAATATCTGGGAGATAATTGTAAGTAACAAATTTCTTTAACAGGAGAAATTAGTTGCAGAGAAAGAACTTATGCCCCCCCCCCCCCCCCCGGTATTTCTTTGGTTTTGTCCTACTAGTTGTAATTCAGGGTTGCTTGTGTTCAGGGATGCTGCCAATACCGCAATTAGGGGTGGTGCATAGGTGCAAGGGGCCCCTAAAGTTACGAGTCAGGGGCCAAAAAGGGACATAATTCACTATTGTTTGGTCTGCGTTGTGCCCTAAAATGTGTATTTGATGATGAGGGACCAAACATTTTGCCCTTGTTTGGCCAAAGCTAGTTGCGGCGCTGATGCTGCCAGTGGGAACAAATTTGAAAATTTGCTAGTGGTAACAAAAATTGTGAGAAATTTGAACAAATATGAAAAATACGAGTGTTGGTGTGAAAAAAAACAGACAAAACATACAAACGAAGTAAGAACAATTAAAATCTTCCGCCCTAATTTTGGGCCTGGAATAACGTAGGCGTGTCTGTGGTTAGAACACGGGGAAAAAATGGGTTGGTTTACGGGCAGAGTCGCTTTGAATTTGCTTTCGCTCTCTTCACTGGGAGAAAGTTTCACTACAGAGAAATTACCATGGTTACTGAAAAAGAACAATTTTTTTAAAGAATTGTGAAACTCGTGAGGTGTATGAAACCTGAGAAATAGTATACAAAAATGAAAAGTAGGTATGTGAAAAATGTGGAAAAAATGAAAAACAGATATGCGAAAAAAATGAAAAGCAGGTATTTGAAAAATGTGGAAAATTGAATGGGAAAAAATATGAAAAAAGCTAGTAATCCCAGCAGCACCCCTACTGTGTTGCTAAATTGACTCAATTTTGCATCTTACTCGAATTCTTGTGTTGCCAAATGATCTAAATTTTGCCTCGATCTTGAATCCTTGCTAAATTGGCTTGATTTAACATCTTACTCGAATGCTTGTGTTGCTAAATTAGCTCGTACATGACTGCTCGGATTGGTAAATTAGCTCAATTTTGGATCTGCTTAATGCTTGTGTTGCTGAATTAGGTCAGTTTTGGATCATACTAGAGATTTTCAGCAGAAGGGCATCTATTAAGAAGAGGCAAACCCAGCATTCAAACCAGGAATACTCCTATCTTGGTAACGGTAAAAGGTGGTGCAGAATATCTATTAAAAATTTTTGGCAGGGCCCTCTCACCAGTTACTACTTCCAAACTCTGACTAACGTAGTTCATGCAACCAAGTTGAGTTCTTCATCTCTCATCCACCGTTACCATAAATAAAGTTGAATAAGTGAAACACATGAATGCTCAATTGAAACACGTGAATGAAGGAGCCATGGTAATGACTTGATGAGTAAGGGGGCAAAAGAGTAATTTTGATAATTTGGTGGGTGTGGTGACAATGGAGCAATTTCGTGGGTACAGTGACAAGGAACATTTCTAATGATCGATTGGGCATATTGACAAAGCAGTTCTGATGATTCCTGGGAATGGGGATAAAAACAACAATTTTAGTGATATCCTAAGAATGGGGATAAATAAAACAGTTTTTACGAGTTCCTAGGAATGGGGATATTAAGGATATATAGGATATTTCCATGATTTCTTGGGAATGGGGCTGAAGTAGGAATTTTACTTGATTTCTTGGGTCCGTGGTTTAAGAAACATTTTCATGTCTTCTAAGCATGGGAAACATGGAGCAATTTTGATGATATGGTGGACAGGATGATAGGAGCAGCTAAATTGGCTGCTCCTAGAATTGCTGGGGCATGGGGGTAAAGGAGCAATTTTTGTAGTCTCCTACCGACTAGTTATAAAGTAAGAGTTCTGATTATTCCAAGGAGCAGTTCTGATGATTTTTGGGGGACTGGGGATAAAGGAGCATTTTGCTGATTCCTAGAGATGGGAAAAGGAGCAATTTTGATTTGTTTTCTGGACTGGGGGTAAAGGAGCAATTTTGAAGATATCTTGGGAATGGGAGAAAAAAGAGGAACTTGGATTATTCCTGTTAATGGGACAAAGGATAAATTTTTGACAATTTGGTGGGAATAAGCTAAAGGAGGAATAATGATGATTTCTGGGTGTGGGGACAAAGGAGCAATTTGATGATTTCCTGGAACGAGCATAGAGGATAAACAAAGACATTTTGATGGTTTAAGGAAAAATGGAAATTAGCCATCAGCCTGGGCTGGGTATAAACTGGGGACATTGGTGGTATCTCTTGAGTAAGGTATAAGTTGATAGTTTGGCCTGATGTGGATGAACGAGTTAGTTGTATCTGTGATAAAGTTGACATGTCGATAGTTTTGGTGGGCACTGGGATTAACGTGCAATTTTGATAGCTTATTCGACCTGGGTGGACAGGAACCACGTTAGTGGTTTGATGTACTCTGGAATAAAGTAGTTATTAGTGGACGTATGGATAAAAGAGCTGCATTAATGAATAATGTAGCCTAGTAGTGTCTTTTTATTTTTGTGGGCACAGCGATAAAGGTACCACACAGATTGTTTACTCAGCCTGGTGTAAAGGAGCTATGTTGATGGTATGGAAGACGCGGGGATAGGATATGATGAACACTGGTATAACCATTGGTATAAACTGGTGACATTGGTGATATCTCTTGGGATAAGATAGACAGATTAGGTGCATCATCAAAGAAAAAATATGTATTTGGAACAATAAAGGCCTGGAGGTTTTGACGTGCTCCAACCGAAGCCATAGCACCAGAGGATGAGAAGGACAGTTTTGCTAGGCAATTCTAAATGGAAATTCCTAGTATCGTTAAACCTGCCACACTCAACATGATCACGATGCGTTACAGGGTCCTTCTCTTCCCGAAAATGTCAGGGGTTGCAGAGGTCAGACTCAAACCCGGGGCCTGCACATATGAGCTATAGTTGCGTTAAACATATGGCTACCTTAGGTCACACGTGTTTAGTCAAAACAAGGACAAGTAGCAATATAAAAAGGAACAAGTAGTCCATCACATCACGAACAGAATTGAGGGGTGAAGGATTTATTTTATGTAAAATGCAGACATTCAGACGCTTATCAGAGGCAAAGAGATAGAGAGAGGCACAGAGGTAAAGCAATGACGTCAATTATACCACGTGAGAACAGGTGGGCCAGAAAAGTAAATCTTAGTAACGCTATCTTCTCAATGTATACAACCACCTGTTCGGGTAATGTGAATCAACACAAGTTACAGTGGCATGTCGGTGTGTACGTGAATAGTGCCTCATAAATATTGTTGTAAAAGTTTCGCTTTTCTTGCCACCCTTGTTGATAGGCTTTATAGTGAGAAGAGATTCAGAAAACTGCATACGTGCCTACCACTGTACGGTTGATTGCCGTTTCCATGAATGGGAACTCTTCACTCACCTTAATAAATTGACGGCCTTGCACCCGGACTGCAGAAGCTATCACTCACGAGCTGTATCTCAGTTGGCATCGATGTCGCTGACGATGATTTCCCGGGGGGGGGGGCGCCGCAACCAGGACGATATATGTTAAACTGCCTTTACCGGACAAGCAGATACACGATTTTAGGTGCATCCATATGAGGCGCCGTTTGGGACATAATTAAGTTGCCTAAAATATATATAATGTGGCGAATACATAAAATATTTTGCACATATATATAATATTTTGTCAAATATATAAATATTTTAACGTATATAAAATTATGTTCCATATATAAAATATTTTTCCTATATAAATTTTATTCCATATATAAATTATTTTCCATATATGCAATTTTTTCCATATATATGAAGTTTCCTGGTGCAATCCTCATATATAGTTTTTGTGCGCATCAATCTGCGCAGGTCTCCGCCCAAGGTGAGCATCGCCATCTACCGGCAGAGTGCAACTATGGCCTTGTTGCGGCGTTAGAAGCGATTGCGGTTGCAAGAGAATAGTAAATCAATAAATTCTACATAAATAAATGGCATGAATGTCTATGCATTCAGCAAACAACTGTAATAATTTACTAGTTTATCACTGCATGAGTTACATGCATATCCAAGAAACGCTGAATTTTTTAATCAGAAACAAGTTGTACCGTAATCATATGCAACGAAGTGTTGTAGCACAAGTACCAGTGTACCGGAAGTTCCGTACCGTCATGCCCAAAAGCTCTTAAAAATAGCCGTTACTTTTTGTTGGTCAACTGCGACAGAGTCACCTCGCAAGGGGTTCGGGACTCGCATTATGTGTTTTCAAAACGTATTCGACGTTGTATCTTACGTTTTGTGTCGAAAGCGAAATGGACGTGATGAAAGCGATCAAGTCGAGAGTGATGCTGGTCCTGCATCATCATGAGCATCGTTAAGCCTGGCAAGATAGCTCCTACTGCCCGCAAACAGAAGGCAGCGTACCTGCAATAAGCATCAATTTTAAAGCTGTTTTGAAAGAAACTCTTAAAAATAAAAACGTGAATTTAAATGGTGCCTTAGTATTAAAAGTAAGCTTAACGCCATGGCAGAAAGAAGTAATTATCGTAGAAATGATACTGTGCTACGAAATTTTATTTTTATAGCACAGATGTAATTAATTCCTACTTTTTTCTGTCATGGTGTAAGCATACTAACACAATATTTAAACATACATTTTATTTTACGCTTTTTCTCAAAACTGCTTTAAATTTGAAGCCTACTTGCAAATGAATTGCGTTCTGTTCTGTCCTGTTGCGTTAATAGGCAACAGGAGCTAACGTCGCAACAAGGCCATAGTTGCACTGTCTGCCGGTAGATGGCGTTGCTCACCTTGGGCGGAGACCTGCGCAGAGTGATGCGCACAAAAACTATACGAGGATTGCACGAGGAAACTTCATATATATGGAAAACATTTTATATATGGAAAAAATTTTACATATGGAAAGTATTTAATATATGGTAAATATTTTATATATGGAAAGTATTTTATGTATGGAAAATAATTTATATACGAGAAAAATTTATATACGTAAAATATTTTATATATGGAAAATATTTTATATATGGAACATAATTTTATATATGTTAAATTATTTATATATTTGACAAAATATTGTATATATGCACAAAATATTTTATATATTCGCCACATTATATATATTTTAGGCAACTTAATTATGTCCCAAACGGCGCCTCATACATCCATCTGTGATAATTCCGCTTTCAGATTATGGAATGACAACCGCCATTACGGCCAAACATTTGCTCAAACATGGTGAGCAAATTCAGTCGCGGTAACTCAATGATCTTGCAGAAACTTAAGTCCGATGATTAGGGTAAATCACGCACAGCTATAGGTAAACTGTGATACTGCTTGGAAAATTTATCCTAGCGCTGGCAAAAGTCCGAACTACTTTTCCAATAGCTGTTCGATTTTATAAATTGACGTTTGCATCGTTTTTACGATATACAGCGTTTTCACATTTGTGGCAACCTGACTCTAATAGGAAGGACTACATGCGTTGCCTTTTTCGCACACACCACTGGAGTGATTACAACAGGAACGAATGACGTGTTTCTCACGAATCTCAGGCGAGAACTGTGAGTACCAGGTGCCAGCCATATTTCTCCAAGGCAGTTTAAATGCTTTTTAATTTTTAATTTTTTTATTGTTGTTTTAATCTGAAAATACTGTTACACTGTTCATAGGGCTTTACAGTAATTATGTAAATAAACTAAATAAATAAGAGTGTGGGGTTGGCCTCTCGCGAATCTCACTCAGACGAGAACAGGACGTTAGCTTCGCCATGTTGGCGCTAGCGTCGGCGAAACGCCTGAAGGACTGCAGCAGATTGCGAAGGTTTGCAATCCATTGTTACTAGTACAGTTGCAACCCCATGATACCAGAGGGTCGCAACTGTGTTAGAAGCAATGCATTCCAAATCTTCGCACACCAAGGGCGGATCCAAGGGAGGGGCCGACGGGGCTGCGGCCCCCTCCAAGGCAAATGACCACGAAAAATTAGCGAAATTTCTGAAAAAACGCAAGTAAATTACGACAAAAATGCATGAAAACGTAGTTAAATCATCCTGCGGCCCCCTCCAAAGCAATTAACCACGGATAAAAGGTAAGTAAATTACGACGAAATGGACGAAAAAGTAGATAAATCGGCCCCCTCCAAGACTTGGTTCTGGATCCGCCCTTGTCGCACACTGCATTCTTTCCGACGCCAGTTACGCCAAGAAAGCGCCAGCTAGCTTCCGGTTCTCGTCTGAATGAGATTCGCGAGAGGCCAATCCTACAATCTATTTATTTATTTATTTATTGTATTTACAAAATTATTGAACACCCTATAAAAAGCACAACAACGCATTTTAGAAACAGTAGAAGCATGGCGGGCACCTATGTTGCCCACTGCTCTCGCCTGCATGACATCCTATATTTCGTCATCGCTCCTGTGGTTTGCGACGAAGACATTACAGGTAAGTTGCCGTAAATGTGAAAACGCTGTTTATGTTAAAAAATAATGCTAACAGAAATTTATAAAATCAAATATCCGTTGGAAAATTAGTTCAAACTTTTGCCTGTGCAAGGATAAATTTGGCAAACAATATCACAGTTTAACTGTAGCTGTGCGTGTTTACCCTACACGTCGGACTTAAAATTTCTGCAGCATTTTTGAGTTACTGCGACTGAATTTGTTCACCACGTTTGCCATCCCATAATCTCAAACCGAAAGTATCACAGATGGCTGTGCCCAGGGAGCTTGGATTATACGTAGCCTTGATAGCGTGGGCCCACTTACTATTAGGGCGCGTTTACGCAAGGACAATTTTCTCGCCTACTAGCTTTTACTTGGTCAATACTAAATCTGCTGGCTGCTTCTCGCCTTTGTCAGAGAATGCGGCTTTCAAGTTGTCTATAAGTAGTAACCATGGCAACAACGCTGACGTAAAATTTCTCCTCGTGCCTCGCGACACGACGTACGATTCTTGCAACATGACAGCGTCAATTTATGACAACTAGAAAACAATTTTTACTGCAGTACATGACGACGGACAGATTCCTGAATACCTGAAATCGAAGGTTTGTCTTCGAATCGATAACTCCGAAATAGACGCCATGTTGGATAATGAGTTCTCGCTGCGAGTAGCGTTTTATTCTATTGTCGTTTGATCACTGTTTTTTCAGCGAAAAGAGCAAATTTTGGAAATAGCGTGAAATGGCAACAATGTTGTAGCAATGTTTAAAATGAGTGTTGCACTTTGTTCTTAGTCCGTGTTGTTATTTATAATACATTTAATTTGTTGTCTATTACCGCAATCATTTAATAGAAACGGGAAATTATTCGTAAATAAATAACGGTTGCCTATAGCAAATAGCTTTCGGTGAGCGAGAAGGTCTCGTTGCCCTTACTACGAGCCCTTACTCTTTACCGCGAGAAACCGTGCGAGATTTCGGGAGCTGCTTCAAACGCCTCTAACGTCTCTGCTCCCATTTCGCGCCATTTACTGAGTCTTGCATCTCATTGGCGTTTGATGTTACTGATGAATCGACACAAAATGGGAATAACAACGAACGAGTACTCGTCATCAAACGTAAGCCGGACCGCTCCAACTGTTTAAATTGTTTTAAAGTTCATTAACCTACCAGGACCCTTTGTAAGATTCAGATGAGAACCGGTCTATCCCTGGTCAGTAATAAGTTGGCTTTTTTTTTTTAAGATAAAGGAGAGTGTATGGCGTTGGGGCCTTTTTACACTCTCGTAATAAACTTGAACTTGAACCAACCAGTACAATCGACAATGCGACTGAAAGTCGCAACGTTTGGTATCAGACGGAGAGTACCGTCACAAGCGATCATCGTAAAAGTACGCCCATTGTTTTGGTTTCGACGCAACAACGTCAGCTACTCTCGTCTTAGGTACTCTGGCAAGAATTTGTCATTTTGTTTTATAATGTGTATTTTAACGTTCAGTAAAGATTGAGCGATCAGATATTTCATAATTATTCATTAAATTCGTTAAAAACTACACTCACTAACAGGGGCCCCCACATCAAAGTTACGGGCCTGTGACTACAACTTCAACAGCGCCCCCCCCCTCCTCCACCGACTGAAATCGTAAAAAGTTACACTACGTTATAATATTCGTCGGCCACTTGTGCTTAACGGGTTGGTTCATTCATTAATCCTGGCTGCTTACGTGTGAAGGCTTCCCTGCCTAACAAGCTGACAGGCTTGCACTACAGTGCTCCTGCTCCGTGCTCGTTGCCGTTGGATTGGAGTTGTTTGTTGGGAGTATAAAAAAAAATTCACAATGCGTACAAATCGAGTACATTACTCATAGTCGTCAAAACACACAATTGCGAACCAAATTTTTTTAGGGCATGCGAGCCCCTCGAGTGACCGGGTCTGGGTACAGTAGGTCCACCTGCCCCCCCCCCCCCGTTGTGGGGCCCCTGCTCACTAGTTAAACAAACTTTTTTGTATCGAAAAACCAAGCGTCGTCTGCTTCGAGGAATGGTTTGGGAGCAAAAACGTCATCAACTGAATCTCTCTCGTCTATACTTTACCATGGGAAATATCTGTGCTATAGCTCAGACGCGTTCAACTGAGTGAACCGACATGGTAGATAGTATAGAAGGTTCTTGGCTGCGCCTTAAATCGTGTATTTCCGTGAATATATCGTCCTAGATGATACCTGGCTGGCCTATGGTATTAAGAAGGTAGATTATACTCTCCCACCACTGGCGCTTCCTGGAATTTTGTTTGGAGGGGGCAAAAAAAAAAAATGCGTCCGAAAGCTAGCGCATTTTTGACAATATCAGTAATTTTTCAAGCTTTTAAGAAGCTTAATTTGAGAAATTTTCTTAAATGCAGAAAATTCCGTACTTATTTGTTCAGCTTCAATGCAAACTATTGTTCACACTTCCGGGGAGAAGAAATATTGGCTGTGAGAATGAATTTGGGTTGTTGGAGAGCATTGTAATGTAAACCAACGTTATCCTTCTTGACACGAAAAAGAGAGGCCTTCTGATGTCAGTAGAAAAAAAAATGCAATTGCTCAGTTAATCTCGAGTTTTGGGAGGGGCAAGTGGTCTTCCCCCCCCCCCCCCCTCCTTGGGTGCGCGACTGTCGCCCATCCCTAAAATACTAAGGGCAGTGTCTGCTCCGATTATTGTGGGTTGTTCGCCATTTGTCCTACATTCAGGAATAAGAACGCGCTATTTCGCCAATAAAATCTGAAAGTGTCACGTAAGGGGTAGGCTATATTTGTTATAAACGGGACAGAAAGCCAATTGGGCTCGATATAAATACGGATGCAAACCTATTTACGTTGCCTTGTGGACTTAAATGTCAGACTGCCTGAGTGGGGAATCGAACCCACGACCTTTGAAACCAAAGGCCGGAGTCCTACGACTCAGCCATACTGACATGGCCGAAAGGAAACGTCCATAGGAAGCATT
>JAHWFP010235274.1:1435-20472 GCA_023313725.1 Lithobius niger
CTCCACTGAAGTGGGGTCCACCGCCTATGGGTCTCTATTTTGAAGTTACATCACTGTCCTGAAACATCAGTAGATTTAGAATTTGAAGTTTGAATGTGCAAAGTTTTAGAGGCATGCTGAAAATGTGTTTTTCTGTGATTGGCTGGGCGAGTGAAGTGGCTGAATTTTGGTTCTGTTTGCCTGTTGTGAAACGCAGTTTTGTTCTAATTAGGTTATTTCATGATAAAAGAGCTTTGGAGCATGAAGTTTATGAGTTTGAAGATGATAATCCTACTTCAGACATTTTCAGAGATATTCACGTTTTCGTAGGATAGCGACATGTAGTAGCAGCTGTAATGGAGCACGATCTATAAGGCTAGTGGTCCCACATACTACATAAAGAATGCAAAGGCGTTTGCCATAATATACTCTAGTGAAAGTTCTTTTAGTTTGAAAATTACAGAAAATCTAGACACACGCTAGTGTGTCGCGCCAAGTTAGGCAACAATCATCGCAACAAACATCACATTAATTCAATTGTCAACATTGTAAACCGGTGTAGCGCGACGCCATAGCGTCATTGTCTATTATCCTGAAGCAGAGTTGAGCACATTTCACGTACTCGGATAAAAATAATAATGCGGCACAAAACATTAAATTGTGTCGAAATCAAGAGCAATGACCCACCTGACAAAAATTAACTCGTGTAGGAAAGCCAGCTAAGCTGCTTTCAATGCAAAATATGACCCTCAATAACGTTGCAAATGTGTAACTAGCTGGTTAGCTAGCTAATTCTAGTCCGCTCATCCCCATGTTAATTTCCATTGGGTGATTATTCATCGATACCGAGATAACGGGAAGGCTTCCAGCTACGAAATTGGACGAACGGCTACAGTACGATACGATACGAACTGCGTACCTTTTTATGGTTTGGAACCTAGGGGTGTAACGGGGATGGCGTGCGATGGCGCGTAAGTACGAAAATATTGTTATAACCACTGTTAATATTGTTATTATTGTACGACAACGTATATACTGACGTGCGTGCTTAGACACACACTAGTTTAGCACGATAAATCTAAACAATGTTGCCAAAGAAATTGTATTCACGTCCAATTCATGAAAAATAAACCAACAGTAAAAACAAACAAGCTGAAAACTGGTGAAGAGGCCACCAAGTTGAGAGTGGTTCGGCCCTTCAAAGGACTGATATCAACACACCAAACTAACGAAATAAAATAAATAACAACAAAATTAAAACCAAACCAAAAACTTATAGAGAGGTAACTGAGTTGAGAATGGTTCGGCCTTGAGGCAAAATGTGGTAGCAAAATGTTGAAAACCAATTTCTTGTTTTTCACGATAGTGGAGTTGAGTCTTAATACACAATTTAAAAAAAAGGACCGATATCATATCAAAAATCAAAACTGGTAAACGGGGCCGCCAAGTTCCTAATGGTTCGGCCCTTCAAAGGAGTGATATCAATGCCCCAAAACATTCGCCAACTTAATTGCACCGAATAATACTTTGGACGTTAAATGAAAACTTGCAAAAGTAGCAATTTTCTAGTTTTCATTTTATCTTCGAACTATTAAGCGGAGCGATTAACTTGGCGAATGTTTTGGTGCGTTGTTATCACTCATTTGAAGGGCCGAACCATTCGGAACTTAGTGGCCCCTTTCACCTTTGGTTTTTGAAATGATAACTATAAATGGTAATAAAAACACTATTACTTTCAATTTTGCATATTTTGAAACAACACGATCGCTTCTTTATCAATGATACACAAATTCTTGCTCGCGATAGGCAAGCTTTCCAGATGCGCTTGTAGAGATCGGTGCTGGAGTTGTTCGCAGAGCATTCGGAAGAAATTTTATAGGTGAAATGGTTACGAAAAATGTCGCGCCAAGCCTTTAGGCAACAAACATCACATCACTTCATTTGTCGAGGTTGTAAACCATTGTAGCACGACGCCATAGCGTCAGTGTCTTAAATGTTGAAGCATAATTGGGCATATTTCAGGTACTTAGAGAAAAATAATAATGCGGTACAAAAGCTTAAATTATGTTGAAATCGTGAGCAATGAGCCACCTCGCAAAAATTAACTCGTGTAGGAATGCCAGCTCAGCTGCTTTCAATGCAAGATCTGACCCTCAATAACGTTGTAAATGTGCTACTAGCTACTGGTTAGCTACTCCGCTCATCCCCATGTTAATTTCCATAAGGTGATTATTCATCGATACCGAGATAACGGGAAGGCTTCCATCTATAAAATTGGGCGAATGGGTGCAGTACAATACGAACTGCGTATCTTTATGGTTTGGAGCTTGGGGGCGTAACGGGAATGGCGTGGGAGGGCGCGTAAGTACGAAAATATTGTTATAATCATTCTTAGTATTGCCGACATCGTCTCACATTGGACGGCCAAAGTTCGGACAATGACAACGTGTATGCTGACGTGCGTGCCTAGACACGCACTGGTGTATCGCGATAAATCTAAACAATGTTGCAAAGAAATTGTGTTCACGTCCAATTCACGAAATCTAAACCAACTGTAATAACAAAGTCAAAAACTGAAATAAACCAACTCTAATAACAAAGTCAAAAACTGGTAAAGAGGCCACCAAGTTGAGAGTGGTTCGGCCTTCAAAGGAGTAATATCAACACACCAAAACATTCGCCAACTTAATCGCACCGAATAATACTTTGGACGTTAAATGAAAACTTGAACATTGCTACCTATTTCGCTTAGGAGCAGAGTTAAATTGTGAGCAGACTTGATGGAGGCACTTTCTTTGGTAGGATTAAACAAATGAATCTTCAACAATCAGCAAGAGGGCGAGCGGGCTCATTCTTGCCACGGTAGCAAAGAAAAAGGGCGAGCGGCCGACAATGAGAACGGATATGCGCACTAACAATTAGAAACCAACACTATTACTTCAATAATGCTGACTATTACAGCCGAGTTGAATCAGCGGGAATCAGCTAGACCAGCGTTTGTTTATTATGCTTAATTAAATTTTAGAGCACAACAAAAAATACATGTATTTAGCACCACTTGCTCGGGGGGAGTAATTGATATCTTAAAAACGCAATTACACAGGATGGTCCACAAAAAACATACGACCCCGAAAATGTTTCTAAGTCAAATCCGGTGGGGAAAAAGTATAAAATAGGACCATGAACTCTGGATAGAGCGTGCGATTCAGAATTGAATGATGTAGTCACCACACCACATTCAACGTTTTTCAGCCCCTATGTAATAAAAACTCCTAGTTGTCGCCCCTCAGAACCAGGAAAGGGCAGACAATTTTAATGAAACGGGAAGAGTTTTGAAAGTAAAAAATACCTCTACACCTTCATAATGTTCAACTCAGGTAATCATTACGTGGCGGACTATACTACATATCAAAAACCAAAACTGGTAAAAGGGGCCGCCTGTGTTGATATCACCCTTGTAAGGAGTGATATCAACACACCAAAACATTCGCCAAGTAATTTCGCTTAATAATTCGAAGGTTAAATGAAAACTAGAACATTGCTACTTTCGGTAGCAATGTTCAAGTTTTCATTTAACGTCCAAAGTATTATTCGGTGCGATTAAGTTGGCGAATGTTTTGGTGTGTTGATATCACTCCTTTCAAGGGCCGAACTATTCGGAACTTGGCGTCCCCTTTTACCAGTTTTGGTTTTTGATATGATATCACTCCTTATTTTTTCTAATTGTGTATTGACTCAACTCCACTACCGTGCAGATGTGTAATAAAGTGACACGTCAACAAGAAATTGGTTTTCAACAATTTGCTAGAGGCCGAACCATTCTCAACTTAGTCACCTCTTTATTGGCTTTTGGTTTGGTTTTAATTTTGTTGTAATTTGTTGTATTTAGTTAGTTTTGGTGTGTTGATATCACTCCTTTGAAGGGCCGGACCACTCTCAACTTGGTGGCCTCCTTACCAGTTTTTGGCTTTGTTTATTTTGCATTGTTTTTACACTTGGTTTATTTTTATTATTGGGCTGGATTGATACTTGGTGACCACCTGGGAATCTGGCTGTTGCAGACATAGGGCCTTAGGGCTCCGGGCAGATGACCAGGAGTGGTTAACGCTCGTTAAACGCTTTAACCCTTTTTTTATTTTTCGTGAATTGGACGTGAATACAATTTCTTAACAACGTTGTTTAGATTTATTGTGATACACTAGTGTGTGTCTAGGCACGTACGTCAGTAAACACGTTCCCATTGTCGGAACTTTGGCCGTCCAATGAGAGACGATGCCGAGAATACTAACAATGGTTATAACAATATTTTCGTACTTACGCGCCCTCCCACGCCATCCCTGTTACGCACCCAGGCTTCAAACCATAAAAGGTACGCAGTTCGTATTGTAGTGCACCCATTCGTCCAATTTCATAGCTGGAAGCCTACCCGTTATCTCGGTATCGATGAATAATCACCCTACGGGATTTAACATGGGGATGAGCGGACTAGCTAGCTAGCTAGGTAGTAACATATTTTCAACGTTATTGAGGGGCATATTTTACATTGAAAGTAGCATAGCTGGCATCAAACACGAGTTAATTTTTGTCAGGTGTGTCATTGCTCTCGATTTCAACACAATTTAAGCTTTTGTACCGCCTTATTAGTTTTTCCCAAGTACCTGAAATGTGCCCAACTATGCTTCAAGATATAAGACACTGACGCAATTGCGTCATGGTTGACAACCTCGACAATTGATGTGATGTCATGTTTGTCGTGATTTTGTTGCCTAACTTGGCGCGACACACTAGCGTGTGTCTAGATACGCAGCATCCACGCCCTCGTCCTCTCCCCTCCTCCCTAACTCCAGTCCATATTTCAGCTTTGAAAGTGTGTAACTTTGTGATCGACTAGAGAATGATTTCATTGTATGTGTTGTGTACAGAAGGGTGATAACACCAGGAATAGGCAAGCAATAATCCCCTTCCTGCCATAGTGTGAAGAGTCATCAAATCTGTAAAATTTGCTAAAAAACAAATGCAGTTTAGGCAAGTGAGGGTCTTTCATCACACCATTTCCTACTCCCAAGTTATTGTGACACAGATGTTACAAAATCAGCAAATAACGATAATCTTTCATGCCGACTTCACACGTTTACACCTTATCCTTTCTGCCTATTCTTTACTCAGTGGGATAAACCACAAAATGACTGTAATGTAGTAATTAAAACAGGAAGTTCTACTTGAAAATGACTCCATGCGATGAACAGTGCAGTGATTACATTCCTTCCCCAACCAAGTTTGTCCCTTAGAAAGTATGATACAGCTTAAGCCTTTGAGTCTGTTACCTCTCATCATATCCTTTCGTCAGAGGGTAATAACACGAGGTAAGTGTAGAGTAGTAACTAAAACAGTAAGTACTACTTGAAAATGACTCCATGCGATGAACAGTGCAGTGATTACATTCCTTCCCCAACCAAGTTTGTCCCTTAGAAAGTATGATACAGCTTAAGCCTTTGAGTCTGTTACCTCTCATCATATCCTTTCGTCAGAGGGTAATAACACGAGGTAAGTGTAGAGTAGTAACTAAAACGGTAAGTACTACTTGAAACTGACTCCATGCGATGAACAGTGCAGTGATTACATTCCTTCCCCAACCAAGTTTGTCCCTTAGAAAGTATGCTACGGCATAAGCCTTTGGGGCTGTTACCTCTCAGCTATCAGGTATCAGGTGTTCAAACTGCTTCTCATTAGCTTCAGTGCATGGTCCTAGTCTGTCCTCCATCCTGTGGCGTATACGCCGACAGTCAAGTCCTCATCGAACGTTTGAAATGTTGCAGCTATCTTCACTTTTAGGATTTCTAGGTCGCCTGGAGGTTCCTGAAACGCCAAGTCGCGCACAACGGCCCAAACACTAAAATCCATCGGCGTCAGATCGGGAGATCTAGCAGGTCATTTTATCGATTCTCGTCCACCCAACCACTAATTATGAAAATGGTGATCAAGAAAATCATGAACCTCTATCCTGCTGAAGGTAAATGTTTTCCAGAAATTCATTTACAACGATTACAATAACAATATCATCTTCCAGCAATTGCAACTATCGGTTGCCAGTCAGTGTACCCACAGAAAAAAATGGACCCTCTTGCGCATATCACAGCCCACATATAGATTCCTGCTGAAGGTGGAAGTCGTGTCATTACAGCATGAGGATTATCATATGAGTACAGGTCACAGTTGTGCCGAGTGAAGCGTCCATTCAAATGAAACATGGCCTCGTTGGTGAATAAGAAATCTGGATATTTCTGACTCTTGCCTAAGTTGTTGCGCAAGCTGCTTTTGGGACACGTCAGGTTGCTCCATTGGAGCGGTATTTATATCCGTAATAATTTCCACAGTCATGCAGTGTTCTTAAAAAATTTGACGTTGGCGAAGTTAAACATATATTAAACATATGTTAAACATATATTTCTAATTGAAGGAATTTGTGATTAGTTGTGGTTTCTGATATCTACATCATTAAAATCACACGCGTGCGTGCGTGCGTGTTTGTACCTCTACTCCTCTGGAACCAAAGCACCTACAAAGTTGGGAGTAGGACCAAATGAAAGATAATTAAATTTCGCTTTTAATAGGCCTATTTTCATCGCTGTAACTTGATATTATCACCCTCAAATAAGCGAAAGAACTTGAAAAACTAACGTCAGGTTCTTTTTTTTTTACCCGCATGATGTTTGTTCATGACGTCATAGTGTGTTCATGAAAACCTCCTCGAGCAAAGAGAGATGATCTGGAAAAGGATGCACGGACGACTTATTTTGCGACACACCACATCTACATCTTAAAATTGGTTTTGTATTAACCAGTGAATTGATTAATTGATACATGGAAAAATCAAAACAATAGATTTGGTTTTAAAAGGGTGTCAAACATTCGTGTTTCTGAAGCACGGAGGCACGTGGATTGAAAGAGCAAAGCGAGCGATTTCCACGTAAATTAAACCTTTTCAATGTGTGTTTTGCTTTGCTCTATCAATCTTTCATCTCTCACATTCGTAGGAGATTACTTCTAGAGGAGAAGACGTACAAACGTGCAAACAAACAAATCGTATGTTTGGAATGACGTAGGTGAAATGTAGATATGCTGAGGAATGTGACGAACGAACTGTGAGCAACATTTGCGATTAGTTTGCGTCGAAATAATCAGTACAGCGAAATAATTAGTTCGTGCAAATCGAGCAAAGCGAGTTTGGTATCAACTGACTTGATGCATGGAAACCTGGTTTTAAAACGCTGCCAAACATTCGTGTTTCTGAAGCACGGTGGTGCGTGGATTGAGCGAGCAGAGCGAGCGATTTCCACGTAAAGTAAAATTTTTCAATATGTGTCTCGCTTTGCTCTCTCTCCATCTTTCATCTCTCACCTTCATAGGGGTTTACTTCTGGAGGAGAAGATGCACATGACGTAATGATATAGATGAAATGCAGGCTCGCTTAGGAATGTGATGGACGAACTGTGAGCAGTAATTACAATTTATTGCGTCGAAATAATCAGCACATGATTTTGTGATGCTCTTGGAATCAAAAAAGTTACTGGAAGCATGGATCAACGCGCACGTAGCTCTCGGATGGCCAGACTGTTGGAATGATTTACGGTTATAATTTTGTTTATGCAGTTAAGCCTTTCAAAAAACACGTACTGCACTCTGACCATTTGCTTGATCGTTTTAGACGTGGAATGTCTGTCAGCAGCACAAGAGTTGCAGCATGAAAGCTCCTCAAGCGTAGCAAAACGACGCGGAATGAGCTAGCGAAGCGAGCGACTCCGCTAGTTATATGTATAGCCGCAGTGAGCGGGGCACGTAATTTGGAGAAAAAAATTATTCGAAAAATAGGATTAGGCAAAAACGAAAAATCGTGTTTCTCCGAAAATTAGGATTCTGATAAAAATTTAGTAAAACGCGATTCGGCGAAATGGTCATACACCGTGTGGTGATCGAGGTCACATGGGGGTGGAGATTTCTCCTGTGGAGTGAAATCACGTGGGGTGGGTAATGACGTCACTTCCGGGCTCTGTGTGTTTGTACGCCCCGATTTTTTGTAACTGCCTATTAAAAGATTTAGTGCGATCGTAAATTAGCACTGAATTCAATTGCTTGTCGATGTGATAACGATCCTGTGCTGAGATATTGTTCGATCATATCAAGAACTAAAACTGGTAAAAGGGGCCGCCAAGTTCCGAATGGTTTGGCCCTTCAAAGGAGTGATATCAACACACCAAAACATTCGCCAAGTTAATCGCACCGCTTATTAATTCGAAGGTTAAATGAAAACTAGAACATTGCTACTTTCGGTAGCAATGTTCAAGTTTTCATTTAACGGACAAAGTATTATTCGGTGCGATTAAGTTGGCGAATGTTTTGGTGTGTTGATATCACTCCTTTGAAGGGCCGAACTATTCGGAACTTGGCGGCCCCTATTACCAGTTTTGGTTTTTGATATAATATCACTCCTTTTTTTTTTAATTGTGTATTTACTCAACTCCACTACCGTGCAGATGTGTAATAAAGTGCCACGTCAACAAGAAATTAGTTTTCAACACTTTGCTACTACCTTTTACCTATAGATCGAACCAATCTGAACTTAGTCACCTCTTTATAGGTTTTTGGTTTGGTTTTAATTTTGTTGTAATTTGTTTTATTTAGTTTTGGTGTGTTGATATCACTCCTTTGAAGGGCCGAACCACTCTCAACTTGGTGGCCTCTTTACCAGTTTTTGGCTTTGTTTATTTTGCTTTGTTTTTACAGTTGGTTTATTTTTCGTGAATTGGACGTGAATACAATATCTTTGTAACGTTGTTTAGATTTATCGAGATACACTAGTGTGTGTCTAGGTATACACGTCAGTATACACGTTTTCATTTTCTGAACTTTGGCCAACCAATGAGAGACGATGCCGACAATACTAACAATGGTTATGACAATATTAGTAACCATCCACGCCATTCTCGTTACGCCCCCAGGCTTCGAACCATAAAAGGTACGCAGTTCGTATTGTACTGTACCCATTCATCCAATTTCATAGCTGGAAGCCTTCCCGTTATCTCGGTATCGATGAATAATCACCCAATATTATTTAACATGGGGATGAGCGGACTAGCTAGCTAGTAACTGGTAACACATTTTCAACGTTATTGAGGGTCAGATTTTGTACTGAAAGCAGCTTAGCTGGCATTCATACACGTGTTAATTTTTGTAAGGTGGGTAATTGCTCTCGATTTCAACACAATTTAAGCTTTTGTACCGCATTATTATTTTTCCCGAAGTACCTGAAATGTGCCCAACTATGCTTCAAGATATAAGACACTGACGCTATGGCGTCGCACTACGATGGTTTACAACCTCGACAATTGAATTGATAATGATGTTTGTTACCTAACTTGGCGCGACACACTAGCGTACGTCTAGATATACGAGCAATAAAGAAAGTCAAGGACCACGCTAGTGGTCCGCCAGCCAAGTGTCATTGTCAGACTTCATTGTCTGAAACTCATTGTCAAAGATCCTGCGTTTCTCGCTTGGATTTTTCCACCTAAATTGTCCCGCTCATCGTTGTGGGACAGATAACCTTGTTTGGGATCATGCCCCCCCCCCTCCAACAAAAAGCAAACAGCAAAAACTCATTGTTAATTCACTCATTATTAATTTACTCCGCCATTGTTACATTGGCGGCCACCGACTATGGTGCAAACATAATCTGAAAGCTATGGCTTCATGGTTTTCTCGAATTTGACGATGGTGAGAGTAAATAAATACCACCCCAAACCAAAACTGGTATAAGAGCAGCCACCAAGTTTCCAAAAAAGGTTGGCCTTTCAAGCAGGGAAAGGCCGCCAAGGTTAATCCCATTAGCCAAGTTAATCACACCTACTAATAGTTCGAAAGTTAAATAAAAATTAGAAGAATGCTACTAGCGGTAGCATTCTTTAAGTTTTCATTTAACGTCCTAAGTATTATTCCGTGCGATTAACTTGGCTAATAGGATTAACCTTGGCGGCCTTTCCCTGGTTAAATGATATCACTACTTTGAAAGGCCGACCCTTTTTGGAAACTTGGCGGCTGCTCTTATATCAGTTTTGGTTTTGGGTGGATATCACAACTTTCATAGGCCTGTGAATACAAAGAATTCCACTGTTTAATAGTCACCTCTACCTTTTTTGTCTGGAGTGTCTATAAATTTTCTAATTCATAATTTTTACGTTTGCCATTGCCCAATTAGCCGTTACACCAGCCAAATGGACACGGTTTGGCTTATTGTACGCCCATGTTTCACATGCTTAAGTTTATTTAACCCGATTTTTTAGTGCACTGGCTAACAAACGTTGATTTTCGTTCGCTTCGTTCACTCAATCAGCGCGTCCCCCTTCACTTTGCCCTCCCGAAGTTAACGTTAATCATTCAATCATGAACCCATACTACAAACTTACGGAATGGTAAATGTTCATACAGTTCTAATATTCTGGTGGCAGACGAAGATTACTAAAACTAATCAACTTACCAGCTGCTTAAAATTACTCGTCACTTACACTGGACTGCAAGTACAGTAAGTCTACATAAAATAAAATGTCCGCGTCACGTTATTGAGGACACCTTTTCGCCATAAAGAACACGTTCCCACCTGTGCTGACGATGTGCATTTTGTTTCCTAATCTTCTTTCCAGCAAAATTGTCCCTTTTATCGTCGTGGGGCAGATAATTCAGTTTGGATTCGTGTACCGTAAAAAAAAAGACCAAACCTTTGCAATAAAAGATAAAGATATTCTGTCTCTTAGTGAACCACCTATTTGCAAAAACAATGCGTTCTGACAATTAAGTACTGAAACGATAAGCGTGTAACACTTAAGCATGTTATAATCTACTGTTGGCTGACAATACCAACAATGGTTACAACAATAATTTTGCACTTACGAGCCACTTCAGGGTCACGTGCTTCTAGCTGCAACCCCCATTTTAGAAAAAGGCACTTCCCCATATGACGCTTAGCTGTCTGTGGAAATTTAGATCTGGCAACTTTCCCTAATGAGGTGTAGAGGTGTCTTTATACCCTATGATAATTAACATGGGAGCCTGGTGATTAGCTAGTTACTAGTCACTAGTTACTAGTTACTAGTAACACGCAACGTTATTGAGGGCACTTTTTCTCCATGAAGGACACGTTCCCACATTTTCGTGTTGACGTTTTCTTCGTTACCGGACCCAAGACACCGGATTCAAATGATTTGCAAAGATTTCTACCGCATGGGGAATTTACACCAGTATGCTGAAATCAGGTATAAGTTGGTTTCAGTTAAAAGACACAGTCTGCTAGTGAAGGCCACAATTTCAATTTCAATTTGGTTTATTTCCGAGCCGTGACCCAAAGTCATGCACCCGGTGCTAAAAATACAAACCACAAACTACTAATGGCTTACAACATAAACCACCAGTCCACTGATACTCGCTACATTCGTATTGTACCAATTGCAAATTCCCAGAGTCCTACATCCATCACTGTCCCATGCTGCACAAAAGACACTGGAAACGCTTGGCACCGGACACCGGACACTGCAACTTCAATGAAATCGCACTGAGAACATGCACTGTGAGCACTGAGGCCTCAGTATTCATGCAGCCTGGTGCCTTTCTACGCAGCAGCACAGCACAACTGGGTCCGCAATGGATTGGGGAGCAAAGGCCAGACACACTACAGCAGCATTCGCGTTGCCACACAAAAATTTACTACCGCTCTTAACCGTGAGCAAGCAGACGGACCAGTTAACACGAGTAGGCTACTCAGAGATGGGGTACCACCAAACCACTTACGAAGAGCCTGTCTCTGCTGGTCATACTTTGAACAAAGAAGAGAAAATGCTCCGTTGACATTTCGACTCCGCAGGTTGTACAGATTGGTGAGTCAACCCACTTAAGCCTATGCCGATGAGCAAGAAGGAGGGAATGGACTGTCCTCAGCCTGGTGAGGAACCTAAGTCTTCCACATGGGCATAACATCAAGAACAGCGGTGCTGCAGCACTCTGGGTGCATGGAAAAAAAGAACTATGTCACAGCCTGGTGCCACTCGTCATTCCAATCTTCATCGTGCGGCCTCTAACAACGGACCTCAGCATCCTGACCGCCGAAACCAGCCCGACCCCACCTGTCTCTTTACTGGCTGCTTCACGAGCGGGCCATATGCCTGATCATTGCCACTGATGTTGCTGTGACCTTAGACCCACCGGAGAACCACGTGCTAGCACTGCATAGCAATCCTAGCATATGGAGTACAGGACCGGGTCCGACAACGCAAGACACTGTACAGCATTCTGTACCTGGCGGATAGCAGCAAGGGAGTCAGACACTATTGCAAAGGATGGCAAGGGAAGGTCAAGAGGCACATCGAGAGCAACAGAGAGCGCAACCAGTTCTCCAGCAGTACTGGAGCCGACAAACTCCAGTCTGCGCCGGAGACTGTACTTCAACGATGGAATGGCAACACCAAAACCTCCGGATTTAGTAGCCGGCAAGAAGGAAGCATCACAGAAGATTTCACAATCCGCCTCACCAGAGAAAAAACACTCATTTACACGCGGGCACCACACCCAGGGACAAAAGGGGATAACCCTGGCCACCTCGCAAAGAGGCCATTGTGACATGTCCTGGAGCAAGAAGGCTCCCTTGCCCATGGCGCCTAATTGAGCCCGAGCACCTGCACCAATGGTGCAGTAGTCCAAAATAATCTTCCCAACAGGATCTGAACAACCCCTGCTAAAATTACGTATGCAGAAGACTAGCAAAAGTTCCTCTGTCCGGAGGTGAAGTGGCCCCCACTTCCACATTCTGCCCACCACAGAGCTTGTACTGATGAAGAGACCAAACAACCAAGTACGACACGAAGACAACTATTTACCTGAAGAGAATCAATATGCCGCCTTGACCCATTGAGAAATGGGAGATGGTAATCAAGGACTGCACGAATGAAAACCCTGTACGCAGCCAACAGGGAGCCCCCGCTTGACAGATTCATGACCAGCAAGCACTCGTAGAATCGACGTGCGAGCCTGCACTCCCTCTTTGAGTCGCCGGACACCTAGGTACTTCACAGAGGATTTAGACCTTACTACTACCCCATCGACAGACACACTCACCGAAGCAGTTCGAAGAGCCTGACTACGTGAAAAGACCACCACTTCTGTTTTGGCAAGAGCAAGCGAGAGCCCTCGTCTGGAAAGCCGGTCCACAGTTACATCCAACACAGACTGCACACACGGAACTAGAATTTCTAGATCATCACCTGCTAGACAAAGCGCAACATCGTCCTCATAGCAGACAATGTTGGCTGCAGCACAGACTTCTAGCAGAACCTCATTAATGGCAACCGCAAAAAGAGCCAGGCTGAGACAACTCCCGTGCGCAAGGCCTCTGTCAGACTGCGCTGGAGCAGACCAATAGCCACCACTCTTGTAACATATACTCTCAGCCCCAATAGTGCCACAATTGTTCCAATCAACTTCTCACCAACTCCCATACTGCGCAAAGAAGCACTGACCCAGTCAATTTCAACCATGTCATTAGCAGCCCTAATGTCTCGGAAAACTGCTACAACAACCTACCCATGCACCCATGCTTCATGGATACCAGATAGAAGATAAAGAACAGCGTCTTGAGCGCTCTTTCCTTCCCTGTAGCCAAACAGGGGCGGTGCCAGTACATCATGGTATTCAAGAAACCAAGATAGACGCTTAATGAGCATACGCTCGTAGACCTTGCACAAACACGACAAAAGCACTATGGGTCGGTAGTTCACAAGGCACGACCTCTCTGAGCCTGCCTTGTGAACAGGAACAAGAATCGTGAAGAGCCACGATTCCGGAACTGGACCACCATCCAAGAGGGCCTGAAAAGGCCAAGAAGCTCATCTAGAGCCGCTGCTGGAAGCTTGTGCAGAACACCATACGGAACCCTATCAATGCCTAAGGCACTCTTTGGTTTGCACTTCGAAATCGCCGCTCGTAGCTCAAGTATACTCCATGGAGCATCTGTGGCAAGGCAGAGCAGCAAACGGGGAGTACTTTGAGGAGGTTGCAACCCTCGTGGGAGAGCATGAACACTCGCAAACCTCTCACTGAATGCTTCTGTGAGACTGCTGCCACGCAAAACTGTCTTGTCAGGAAGCAGTGAACTGTAAACCCATGAAATAGTTGTCTTCTTGTCTTGTGCATGCAGCGCCCGCCACGCTTGCGCAAGCAAGCCAGACTGTCCAACAGTGCTACAGAGACGACCACTATATCCCTCCTTCTCAGACTTTAAAATGAAGGACGATTCCTTCACTGTCGCTCTGTAGATCAGCCATTTTTCCTCTGTTGGAACCCGCTTCCAAAGGCGGTAGGCTCTGCACCTGTCGCGAACTGCACATGTGCAGGCGTGCGTCCACCAAACTGGATTAATCTCGTACTGTTTCTTTCGCTGCACAGGAGAGCTACTGCTGACATATAAGTCAATCCAGTCCGTAAAACTGCCATTGCTGGCACTAGGCTTCGCATGACCACTCGAGCTGTCCAAAGACTTGCATCCAACCGGACGCAGAGTCACTGGTAGTTGGTCACTTCCTCTGAGATCATCAGAAACATGAAAAGCAAAATGCCTGGACAAACCCTTAGAACACAGGAACAAATCTAGAATGGATTCCTGTACAACTCTCCCCTGCCACCGTACAAAGGTTGGACTGCCATCTTGTACAATCTCCATACCCAGGCTGTGAATAGCACTTGACAGACGACGACTTTTTGTGCTGTTATGCTGCGAGCCCCAATCATGATGGTGAGCATTGAAGTCTCCACAAACTGACCCACCCAGGACAGCCAATCGTCGACAGACAGATTGCCCGTTACAGCACAAAAACAATCGTGATCCACTGATCAAGCATTCATACATTCACCCCACAGGCGTCAATGCCTGGACAATTTTTCAAGATGGCTGTTAAATACGGTACATTCCACTTCACAAATATACCCACGTTTAGGCCAGAAGACACAAAATCAACTTTTAGGTTAGGGTCACTTAAATCAACAATAGTCTGAATTTCTTGGATGCCAACTATGTCTTCATAATCTAAAATTTTAGCAATTTCGTGTAATTTATTCGTTAAACATCGTGCATTCCAGGATACAATAGAAGAATTAGTGATGCTGTGGAATCTGTCTGTGTGACTAGCCATTACTTCCCAGTCCCTACCGAAAGTGAATCCATTGCTATACTCAGACTGTTATCCATCAGTGACAAAGTACTATCTTCCGACTCAGAGTGCTGCATATCTTGAGTGGGTTGAGTCTCAAGAGTCGTGACTGAGTCAGCACTTTGCTGAACATTTACCACAGAGATTACCTGCAAATTCTCATTGACAGTATTCGCGACATTTTGTGATGTGACAATGTTTTGGATTGATTGCATTTCAATTACTTGCAGCCCTGCCGGACTATGGGACCCTGAACCTCCATTTCCTGTTTTCTTCCATTTCCTCTTCCTTGCCAGCTGTTTTTTCCAGCCTCCACCGTCATCGTCACCTTTTGCTTCACCGCTTTGTTCAACACCAACATCCTGGACGTCAGAAATCGCCTAAAGGCATGGAGCACTAGTACTAAGGGCGCTCGGTCCCAGGGACGTTGCTTCCGCTGATGCTGCCCGGGACCCCACGCCCACAGCAACTTCTCGCTGCTGCTGCTGCTGATTGCGGGTGTCTTCTCTTGCCTCTCGTTTCCCATGTTGCGCAGTTTGGTGTTCATGTTGTGCCAATGCACGGAGACGTGAACACAAGTCATGGGTGTCTCTATCGTCCACAAGTCCACAAGTAGCACACCGGATGTTTATGCACGCGCGCCAGAAGTGCCCATGGAACCCACAATGTAGACACCTCGGCGCACGCTCAGGAATCGACAGTAATGCAGGCACACCCCTCACTATAACAACGTCAGGAACATCATCCATAGTCTTATCATCATGCAGTCTGAATTGCACCAACCGCGTGTTGGATTCGCAAACCTCTCTCCCATGTACTACTAATTTCTCAAATACATGCGTCTCTAGCGTGGCAAATTTGCTCACCACTGCTCCGACATCAGTACAGGAAATTGCGTGAGGGAGCCAGTGTAATCTGGCTTCAATGCGCTGCTCCCCTAAATCGAAAAGATCAGCCGGACGACCATTGATAGCAAACTTTGCACTTAACAGCCTCTTCTTTGCAGCTGGAGATGACTTCAAAGGCATGGCTGCATTAGGACTGATCACACTTACAACAGCCGAGTCACACGTGAGTTGCAGAGTATGGCGTGCTGTACTGGTCACACAGTACCACAAGTGACCTCGACATATCCGCATTTACCAAACTGCCTCCATAAAGCTTGCGGCGCATCAACAAACCTCGAGCACAACGCCTAGTTGTCTCCTGGTCCAGCCCATCTAATTCCTGGGCCGTCGTAAATATATCCTTCACTGTTTGAAGGACATCTTGTCGCTCAGCATCAACTTCCTCTGTAGCTCTGCTACTCCATGCATTGTTCGAGACATTGTTCACACCATTGTTCATATCATTGCTGTGGTGATGATTGTTACCTCCGCCATTTCTTCCACTAGTATCCAAACCTTCAACATCAGTATTCGTCTTTACTCCATACCGCCGTACATGTTCTTCCCTAACTCCATTTTTGGTCGCCTCCTTCATCACAAGAGCAAACGTCTGATTTGACACTACGCCAATGTTGATGTCTGCACTGGTGAGGTGCTTCCTTGTTAGGAGATCACGGAGGCTCGCATCAACGTCTTCCGCCATCTTGTCATTACAATCGGATGTATACAATCGGATGATCTACTATTACTTGGTGGTGACACACTAGCGTGTTTCTAAATGTGCCGAGCATTTGATAATTTGTTCCGGTCTTTGCGGCCTGACAACATTAGCTTTCTCTCAATAATGTGTGTCACCTGTCTTTGGCGGTTATTGGTTTCCCAACTGTTAGTAACATTGTTAAAGCCAAACCGACAAGAATACTGTTCATACTTAAAGTATTCGTGCATTTTTGTTTTAAATTGTCAAATCTAGACACACGCTAGTGTGTCGCTGCCAAGTAACAGTAGATCATCCCATTGTAGACATCCGATTAAAAAAAGATAAAAAGGCGGCTCACTGACAGACATGTGTCTGTTAACTGTAATCAACTGAAAGCATATTTTGGCATGTTGAGGATAAATCCCAATGCGACAGAAATGTTTCAAATTGTGGAAAATGAAAGGGGAAAAGTCAGAGATTAAGAAAAACTAAAATTTAGAGGATGAGTGTCCACCAATCATAAAGAAAAAATGCGTCAATAACGTTGTTTTTATGTTATTAAAAAACAACTAACTGGCTAGCTAATAAGATTTTTCCCATGTTAAATCCCATAGACCTTTTGCTCATGGCTAGCGCAAAATTGAGACGTCCTACGTAGACAGCAAAATTGAACTTTGGCATACGGATGCATGGTGATCTGAGCATGGTCTTTTTTGTTGGTTTGGGGATTTTAGGGGTGGGAGTACCAGGGAATTTAAATTTAGTTTCTTTTCCAAGTTGCAACCAAAGATTTCAAGCAACAATGGCATTAATAAAAGCGTAACGGCGTTACGTTGTCTTGGATTGCGTAAGAATAAAGGGATGCATGTTAGATGATGGTTACGCAACAATACGAGCATCCATGAGCAAGCGTGGGTTTTGCTAATAACCAAAAAATAAAATGATTCGCGTTCTGCTGTTTTAGTAACGGGGGTTCCTGCATGAATAAATGTGAGCGAAATAAGCAAACGAAAAAAATTCTCAATTTAGCTGATGTAACGTTTAATTATTTCTAGATATGAAAAGCCTCCAAAAAAAATGTAGAGCGGAATATAAGATTGAGTGCTGACTTTTTGTATGTTCACAGTCCTAAGTTACATGTGTTTGTCAACTGCAAGCAACTAAAAGCATAGCTTGTCATGTCTATAATAAATCCTAATGCTGCCGAAATCTTGAAAAAGTAAGGAGAAGGTACAAGGATAAACAAACCAACTAAAGGACATGCGCTGATTGAGTGAGCGAAGCGAACGAATTCAAAGATTGTTAACCAGTGTCTGCAAAAATGGGATTGAAGAAACGTAAGCATGTGAAGAATGCTCGTACAATAAACTAAGCCATGTCAATTTGGCTAATCGAATGGCTAATTGGCAATGGCAAATTTGAAAATTATCAATGTGAAAATTTATTGATATCAAATTCCTCCAGAAAAAAAGTACAGACGAAGATAAGACGGTGTTACCTTTTGTACGTTCACAGTCCTATGAAAGTTGTGATATATACCCAAAATCAAAAACTGGTGTAAAAAGCCACCAAGTTTCCAAAAAGGATCGGCCTTTGAAGGTAGTGATATCATTCCACCAGGGAAACGCCGACAAGGTTAATCATATTAGCTAAGTTAATCGCACCGAATAATACTTTGGACGTTGAATGAAAACTTGAAGATTGCTACCGCTAGTAGCAATCTTCTTGTTTTCATTTAACTTTTGAACTATTAGTATGTGCGATTAACTTGGCTAATATGATTAACCTTGGCGGCGTTTGGTTTTGGGTGTAACCTTATGTACGTTCACAGTCCTTTGAAAGTTGTAATATCCACCCAAAATCAAAACTGGTAAAAAACCCGCCAAGTTTCCAAAAACGATCGGCCCTTGAAGGTAGTAATAGCATTCAACCAGGGAAGGCCACCAACGTCCAAAGTATTATTGGGTGCAATTACCTTGGCTAATAGGATTAACCTTGGCGGCCTTTCCCTGGTTGAATCTTCAAGTTTTCATTCAACGTCCAAAGTATTATTCGGTGCGATTAACTTAGCTAATATGATTAACCTTGGCGGCGTTTCCCTGGTGGAATGATATCACTACCTTCAAAGGCCGATCCTTTTTGGAAACTTGGCGGCTTTTTACACCAGTTTTTGGTTTTGGGTAGATATCACAACTTTCATAGGACTGTGAACGTACATAAGGTTACACC
>JAHWFP010235275.1:0-12782 GCA_023313725.1 Lithobius niger
TAGAGTCCGGCCACTGAAAGAATGACTCGGCGTTCGTCGAATATCACGCTTTTTTGCCAGTAGGATAGGTGCACCTTGCCAACAGCGAGTTCAATCGAGCCCAGACATGGCGTCGAATTTGACTCCGTTAGAGAAGCGCGGTGAAACTTAACACAGTCAAGCTCTGGAGATGTTTAAAACGACGTCTAGTATTTCGAATCCAGGGTGAGTGAATTTGGAGAGTATAGAACTAACACGCAATCCTGAAAGTGTGCAGTGGCTGCTACTGGAGTGTTGTAACGTTTTGCTAAATTGCTACACGTCTCATGCAAGGCGCGTTAAGCCTATAGCTTTTCCGGGCAAGTGATGTAGAGACGCCGGGGTAAAAAAAAAAGGCCGCGTCTATCACCCATTTCGCAGCTCAATTTTTTCGACACGTCAATAAGACGTATTATTGTAGACATGCGTACAAATAAACAACTCCCTATTCTTAAGAAAGTGTCGGCAGAGCAAAGGAATGCTTGGGGTTTGCTGGAAAAAGGATAGCCGTCTTGTTAGAAGTCTGGGTAAATAAAAATAAAAATCCATTGTGCTCTTATTTGTGTTATTTCCCAGCTGCTGATTACACTGTACTGTATTACAAACTAAATTGACAAATTGGCATGAGGATTGGTGGGGGGGGGGGGGGCGAAGCGCACCTAGTTTTCCATATTTTTATGGTAGTAATCGGCGCTATACAGCAATTAAAGTAAGGGGCGGTGATAAAACGCGGGATAACGATGCACCGATTCCTTGTTTCGTGCTACGATTCAAAATGTTTGTCAACAGAGCAAAACATTGAAAGAAGATACGTGCAACACTACAGAGTTAACGTCTGGATACAAGAAATCTCACGAAATGATCGGGAGTGGACAAAACAGATGTTGATTGGCAGCTCCACTTTGTTCTACGTATGTAAACAAACGAGAGGTCAACGAGAGAGTTTGACAACTAACACTGTCAATGTATTTGTTTTCCCCGTTTATCTAGGATTTGCACACGTTTCAAGGTAACACGTGTAAATTTATTGTAAATTATTTTCAACTCGCCAGGCTTTTGTTATCGAAAGTAATAGAACACTGCCGAAATCACGAGACGGCTACGGCCGATTTAACAGTTGCCGTACGCAGTCCAACAGTTTTTCGTGTTAGGTATAGTATGCTTATTTTAGACATGTGGAGCTCGTCTTATTCTTCATTTGTCTTATTTTACTGTACTTATTTAAAGTAAAATTTTTAATAAAAAAAAATTAAAGGGATTTAATTTAATATTTCACTATTATCTTGTTTGTTTGGATTTTGGGCAGCTGAATTTGGATGGCTTGCCTGCGTTACTTGTTGTTGCCTGGCAACCATTAGGGGAGGATGAATGATGCTTTAAGCGAGAGCGACGTTTATATTTTCGTGTGTATGGTTATCTCGAATCTCGTGAATGTCATTTATCTCAAGTCTTTTATAAATAAATTATCTCATACTTCATCCTTTTTTTCCCTCTTACCTCATGTATCTTATTTATTGTATCTCATGCTTCTCTTATCTCGTTTGTCTCCTGTACCTCATTTATCTCAAATTTCGTATAAGTTGGTTATCTTGGCTATCATTCTCATATAGACCTATGCTACGTACCGTATCCAATATTTAGTTTATATTAGAATGAACTTTCCCGGCAATTCTGTTAGTTTAGTTTCTATCATTCATACGAAAACTTGCGTTATTGAATTACATACCTCAAATCTCATGTATGTCATTATCTCAAAACGATCATTCCAATTGAATTCATTGCTAATGCACGGACTACCTCGATCCGATCGTGTACGTAGCGCTGCCAAACCGGCCAAACCATGGAAGAATCCTTGGTAACGGGTAATGAATGGCCAAGAGTGCACCTTCCATGCACCTAAAACAAGCAAGCGAGGTCACGACTTAAACAATCGATGATAACACCAAGTCATTCTCTTAGTGGCCCTACTATAGTTGCACTGTTTTGAGCACGATCTTTTCTTTCTGAGATGGTTTGGTTGTGGCTCAACCCAACTTGCCTGGGGTGACCAAGTTTGAAATTTTTGCACATGTAGGCCTTGCTCATCACAAGATCTCGTTCATTCTGGCTTTTTAACCTAACCAAGATTGGTCTCACCTTGTCACCACAGTCTTTCTTGACTGATCCCAGCCTAATACATGAATTTATATTTAGTACCTCCACAAGATCAAGATGGCTGAAAATCTTTTGAACATTGTCAATGTCGGCCTCCTTTCTTTTATCTGAATCGGCAGCAGTGGACTCAGCGACATTGAAAACAATTAAGTTTCTTCGTCTTTTTTCCCTTTCTGCCAATTCATCAGCAATAATCTGACCACAAGACCCAGCCGAACATATCCCAGCTAACATAACACAGCTAACATAACCAGCTAACATACCCAGCTAACACAACCCAGCTAACATAACCCAGCTAACACAACCCTGCTAACATAACCCAGCTAAACATATCAAATCAGAAAACCGCCACCAAAAACTTGTCCGGACAGAGATAATTTCCGTTTACTAATGTTCTGGTCGAAATCAAGTTTTCTTGTTGTGCTCTCGTCTCGCAGTATGGTGGCAGCGTCACTACGGCTGCGAGTAGTGTTTTATTTAACATGTTTTAATAATTTTTTATTTTTTTATTTATTGTGTTAAGCTAGGACCACAAGAACTACAATAAATGCAGTTGTGTTTGTGGTACAAGTAAATTACAAAACCATGGTGCAATCAACAATAAAAAATAAATACATCATACAGTTAAGTTGATTAGTTACACAGAATAAATCAACAGACTTAGTGAATGGATACAGTAATACAAAAACAAGTAATCAATGATTTTTAACGTTAAAGCATCAACAAAATAAATAACATTTTTCATTAGAAGTTAAACAAGTTCACTGCGAAATTATCCATTGTTTTAGTTGTTTCTTTAAAGTTGAATACTTATCAATAAAAAAAAGATTCTTTGTAATGTATTAAAAATTGATGGCAAAATATAATTGCTATTTCGTTTTCCATAATTATTCCTAAAAAATGGTAGTTTAAGTTGTAAAGTATATAATCGATTTGATAAAACCTTTTTGTCAAGTGAATTAAAAATGGCAAAGTAATGTTTTAGTATTATTACAAAGTTTCTTAGCTTTATAACATCAAAAATACCATTTACCTGATAAATTTCTTTAGTTGTAATATGACCATTGTTTTTAAATATAATTTTAATAACCTTATTTTGAATGCTTTGTAATCTTTTAATTAAATAATCTGGTGCAAAACCGTAAATTTCTATCCCGTATCTCAGATGAGACTCAATCCATGCATAATAGAGAATTCTTTTATTTTTATTATTTAGTATTGGTCTTAGCTGATACAGTTTTGGTAGAGTGCTTCTAATTTTACTAATAAGTAGCTCAATATGTTCTTTAAATTTATAATTTTGATCAATAGTTAAACCTAGATATTTTGCAGTTTTGACTTCATTTAGTGGTTGACAGTCATTTAATGTTTTGAGAAAGATTTCTTTTTTATGACGAATTACCATGTGCGGTGTTTTAACATGCATGAACACAGTTTTCTCTTCAGAAATAAATACTTCATTTTCAATAGTCCATTTATAAATCCTATCAAAATTGTGTTGTAATGTGTTTATCATTTGTTCATATAAAGTGTGAATAGAAAGTAAGAACACGTCATCAGCAAAAGTTTGTATGCTTCCTTCATCAATATTATTGTCAATATCATTAATATAGATTAGGAAAAGTAAAGGTCCTAAAATTGAACCCTGTGGGACACCATCACTACAGTTTAAAATATCACTTTTATGCTTTCCAACTTTGACACAACTCGTTCTGTCTTTTAAATAACTTGTAAGAATGTTTAGTACTTTACCTCTTATTCCGTATGATTCTATTTTTTTCAATAATAAATTTCTGTTAATTGTGTCAAAAGCTTTTTGAAGGTCAATTAAAATTATGCCAACATAAAATCCGTCATTTAAAGATGTGGTCAATTTATCATTTAGTTGTTTAAGTGATTCAATAGTTCCTTTGTTTTTTTGAAAACCAAATTGATTTTTAGATAGTATTTTATATTTATTCAAGAAATTTTGTACTCTCTCAGCAAAAAAATTTTCTATTATTTTATTAATTGCTGGTAATAAAGCTATTGGTCTATAATTAGTCACGTCACTTTTGGGACCTTTCTTGTAAACTGGTCTTAATAGTTGTAATTTTAGTTTATCAGGCCAGTATTCTGAGGCAATTATACAGTTGATTAGTGGCACAAAAAAATTTAGTGAATTTTCTGTTAAAATGTGATTAATAAAAATACCGTCTTCACCCACTGATTTTTTAACTTTAACGGAAGTAAAGATTTTTCTAACATTTTCTTTGGTTGCTTCTTCAATGTACATTGTATTTTCATTTCTATAACTCTCAGTAAATTCGTAGTTTTTATCTCTTCTATATTTTAATTTAAGGTTGTCTGCTTGACCAACAAAGCATCTATTAAATTTATTACACGTCTGTTTTAAGTTTGAGTTACCAAAATTTTTTATAATAGATTCATCAATGTTAGGCGTATGTTTACCAGTCAGTTCATTAATTTGTTTCCACATTATTTTTTTGTCACTATTTTGTTCAATTAATGTTTTTAAAGAAGTTATGTTTATCATTTTTTATATTCTTAATGACTAACGATTTTAAAGTCCTATACCGATTGATTAAATTAGTGTTATTTGGTTCCCTCTTAATTAACTGCCACAGTTTGTTTTTTTCGTTAATTATACTCACAGTTTTGCTAGTGATAAAATTTTTCCTAGGTAATAATTTTTTGTCGTTTTTGCATATAATTTTATTTCTCTCATAAATACTTAATATTTTTTGTTCTATAGCATCATACATTTTATTTGGGCATTTAATATCATTAAGGAAACCCCAGTCAACTGTATTAAGTTCTACCAATATTTTTTTATCATTATAAAAATAATCATGATTTTCACAATTCCTTTTAAATATGCAGTTTTTATGTGTATCGATCAAAAGTGCTGTCACGTAGTGATCGGCAATTTTATTTTTTATTGTAACTCCCACATTATCTCTATAAGTTCTTATGAATACATGATCAATGCAAGAAACAGTAATCATGTTATTTCGCACTTCCTCTCTGGTAGGCGAGTTAATTCTTTCTTCAAACCCGTAACTTGCTAATAGATTTTTATATTTTTCAACTCCATATGCTACTTTATGATTTTCATTAAATTTTTCAGAAATGTTCAAAATATCTATGTTGATGTCACCCATTAAGATGATATTTTCAAGATTATTATATGCTTGGAAGATGTTTCTTAATTCTTTAATAAAGTCATTTATATTAGTTGATGGTTGTCTATAAGTTAGCAGGATTTTATATTTTTCGTCATCCCAGTTAAAATTGATTTCCATAGCATCATTTACTTTTATCTTAATAATGTCAACACTATGATGCAAATTGTCATTCACAAAGGAAACCAAACCACCTCCCATCAAAGTGTCATCCCTTGTTATCCAGTGAGGTGTATAGTTTTTTATACTATACAACATAGTCTCGTTTTTTTTATACTTATCTCAGTCATAAGTATAATATCCCAGTTTACTCCCATTTTATCAATTTCAAATTTAAACAAATCCCAGTTTTTCCTTAAGTTTCTAATATTTATATGTAGAATTTTAATTTGATCCCCAACTGGATGAAAGTTGCTGTTTAACACTGCTTTCGCATCTTCAACATGTTGAATGACTAAATTAATTGGTTCATTGGTATCCATTATTTTATGGTAAGTCATTTTCACTTCTGATTATCAAAACATTATCATCATTTTCATTCCGCCTCATAGCTATCTTTCCATTTCTGACCCATACGTACTTAAAACTGTGTGCTTTTGCATAACTTTTTGCAAGCCAAAAGATTTTCTTAAAGTATGGTGTCAAATGTTCATTAATATAGATCCTTTGTCTATTTCCATTTGTAAACACACTATCATTTGTTATGACTGTTTTCTTTGCCTTTATCCAATTGTCTCTATCTTGTCTAAACTTAAATTGAATGACAATAGGTTCATTTTTGTTTTTATCTCTTGTTGGGATTCTATCTGCCTTTTCTATTTGGTGTTCTGTATAGTCGCTTATCTTCAATTGTTCTGCAATCCTTTGAACGGTATCGCTGAGGTCTTCATTTGATGTCATGTCAACTCCAAAGATTTCTACATTTCTATTTCTCTGATATTGTTGCAGTTCATGTTGTTCCAATTCCATTCGTTTAATGGTTGCATTTACACTTTTACAGTCTCTGCTTTCAGCTTCTATTTGTTCCATTCTGCTTTCTAGATCCTTCATTTTGATTTTAATGTCATTATTTTCGTCTTTCATTTCTTCATATTTCTGATTTATGAAGTTCATGGAGTTGATCACATCATCAACTTTTTTTTCCAAGGTGAGTAGCCTGTCAATTTTTTGTTCCAGTCTATAAAGTGTTGCAGTCATATCCCCTTGTTGAAGAGGTATCACTGGTGCCAAATTTCCACCCACATCATCAATATTTGTATGTGAATCACTATTATTCTGAGTATCAGTTTGTTCTTCATGGATTTATGGAGTTTTGTCCTGTTCTTTTTCAACCAAGTTTTTTTTTTGCAGAGTTCCTGTAACAATTGCTGGTTCTTCAGTTTTATCTTCTTTTCCGTTATTGGGTTCACTATTTGTGCGTTTTCTACAATTTTCACATTTCCATTGCAATTTTACTGCTCCTGATTTTTGTTGTTAAGTTGTTTTTCTTAGTCCTGAACATTCATAATGATAATTCTGCTCACAGCCTGCAAAGCACGTCACAAAATCACCAGTTGCAGGTAATTCTTTTTTACATTTTCCACAAACCATGATTTTTCCTTGGTTGGGTTTGAAAGTTGCAGTCTGGGTCGAAAAGTTTGAGTTCGGTGTTGGTTCTGGGTTAAGGTTTGGTGAACTTTTTAGTTTTCAAACACATTTCTGAATGCAACTGTATTTTTGCTGCATCATCATCTACTAAACAAAAATTAGCTAATGGCCTCAAAGTTTTTACTCAAAATTCATAACTTCTACCTCATATCAAAGATCCAATGCAGCACTATTTCAAACCTGGGTTACTTATTTAGAGTCCTGTAAAATATTAGCAGTCTTGAGCCTTCACAAACGTCCTAAATCGACTCATTTGGAGGAGCTGTGATCCACACCAGTTTCAGTCCGCCATGACACCACAATAATAATAATAATAATAATAATAATAATAATAATAATAATAACAGTTTATTTTCAATTACAATTTACATATTGTAATGCTCGAAGTCATAAAAATATGATTTGTGCGAGAACCACATACACATTTATAATTTTTTTATTTTTAAGCTAACTAAGCCTAATGACGTACATCCTCCATCCTTACCACAGTAGCAGATGTAACTAAATAATTATACAAAGAATATCAATTTTTATCTTATCTAAAAATTAAAAATTAAAATTAAAAATAAATTTGTATTCACTAATTAACATCTTAATTAAAAATATTTCTTAATCCTTTAGCCTCCATTTATAAATTTCGTTTATATTATCTTATTTGTATTAAGGTTTTTTAGTTGTTTTTTAATTTCATTCATATTTTGATAGCATAGCATGTTTCTTGGTATTTTATTGAATATGTCAGGTATATAAATTTTTTCCCCTCTTTCCATAGCTATTATTCCATCTAGGTATTGTATATGTCTGCTTATTTGCTCTTATCATTTCAATATTTATTGTTTTACAATTTTTATAAATATTTGAAAAATAATATTTGGTTATTATAGTGTAGTCTCTAGCTTGTATTATGTTAAGAATATTATTATTTTCATATATTTCCTTTGTTTTTATAGTCTTGTTTTGGCCAAACAGTACTTTAACAATCTTGTTTTGAGTTTTTTTGTAGTCTTTCTATTAAGTATTCCGATGTGTGAGCATATATTTCTATACCATAGCTTATTATGGACCCTATCCAAGCATCATATAACATTTTTTTTGTTTTTCATGTTTAATACATTTTTAAGTTGGTGCATCTTTGATAATATATTTCTTATTTTTTGTATTATTTGCTGTATGTGTTATTTAAAATTCCATTTTGAATCTATCTCCATTCCTAAGTATTTTGCTGTTTCTTTTTTGTCTAATTTTGTACACTCTATTCTGCACTTCTTATCTGTATTATTTCTTAAATTTTCACAATCCCCATAATGTTGTATTATCCAGTCTTTTTATAATTTTTCATTTTTGGTACAGATATGTCCATTTGTATTGTTTTTTCTTTGCTTATATAAAGTTCATTTATATCTAACCAATCATTTAATTTATTAAAATCCTTTTGTAAATTATATATCATCTCATTGTATTTATAATTTATTGATATCATTATTGTATCATCCGCAAATACAAATAGTTCTGTTTTGTTAATGTTTGAAGTGATATGATTTGTGTATATTAAGAACAGTATATTAAGAACAATAGTGGCCCGAGTACTGAACCTTGAGGAACACCAAAGTTAATATTTTCAAAATTACTGTTTTTTCCATCTATCTGTACTACTGTCTTTCTATTTTCAAGATACCTTTTTAGAATATTTTTATTTTTCCTCTTAGTCCTATCTTTTCACACTTTTTTAATAAAATTTCTTGATCAAACGTGTCGAATGCTTTTTGTAAATATATTAATATGACACCTACATATTTTCCATCGTTTAATGCTGTTGTTATGATGTCATTAACTTCTACACATAGGTACGTTGTACTTTTATTTTTGGTATAACCATATTGTTTATTTATATTTTTCTAAAAAATTTCTTATTTTTGTTGCAAAATATTTTTCAATTATTTTATCTACTATAAATAATAATGATATTGGTAGACAGTTATTCATGTCTTTTTTACTTCCTTTATGTATTGGTGGTATTATTTGTATTTTTAGCATATCTGGCCATACTTCTTTTTCAATCATCTTGCTAATTAACTTACATATTGCTTTCCCTGTGTTTTCTTTTGACTGTTTTATATGTTCTGTTTGAATTTTATCTATTCCCGTTGATTTTGCATTTTTTAATTGTTTTATAATTTGAATTATTTCTTTTTCAGTAGCATACTCTATATACATGCTCTTTTTTATGTTTCTTTCCTTACCTTTCTTTATGTTAAATATTTTTTTGCTAAAATTACTTTTTTTATATTCTTCATTTTCATTTTTGTACATTTCTTTTAGCTTCCCTATTTGGTTACTACACATATTGTTAAAATCATTTGCTAATTCATTAGTACTTTCCTACAAATGCTGTCTGTATGTCATTGTCAATATCACCTTCTTTTTTTTTATTTGTTACTTCATTTAGTACATTCCATATAGTTTTTGTTTTGGTCTTGTAACTTTCGAAGTTTTTCTTTATAAAAATTCTGTTTACATTATTTCAACATAATATATATCTCTTTTTAGTCTTCTGCATTGCAACGACTTTGTCCGTCTGTCCGTCCGTCGCTTTTTTCAACTTCGCAATGGTACTAGATAGAGACGACCACGGTTTACAACGTTAGATTCAGTTTGAGAAGTTAGTTAAATAACATGGCAAATTAAAACATCGTTATTCCTTATAGCTAATAGACTTATTCGACTTCTTCTAAATTAAATAATAACATTTGATCGTCGAACTGAAATTCTAAGATAACACGCAATAAGCTTCGTTTACAATAGTCTCCTCGCATTGTTGTAAGAATGAATAGGTTGACCGTCGAACCAAATTCTCCATTAGGCCTATCTGCTACTTTCGAAATTAAAACTGCATTAAAAAAAGGAAGTGGCTATTTACAGGTACAGTACCTGCAAACAACTGGCTATTTACAGGTACTATACCTGTAAGTAATTGACTATTTACAGGTACTGTACCGGTAAGCTATTGGCTATTCACAGGTAGTGCTCAAAAAGTGAATGCACCAAAGCCAACATACTTCAGTAGCACGAAAGCATCCGGCTGCATTGCTGTCTGAATCGTAGTTTGATCTTCCAGGCAAACCATTACGAAGATAAGGAAAGACTGCAATGAAGGTTTTCATTTAGTAACTAATCATTATCGTTACTAAAGTCCGCAGATGTGCGTTAAAGTCACGTCTTACGCGTAATTCCAGAGCTGTGCTTCGACAAAACGCCTTACAAATGTAAATTTTGCGGGAAGGCTTTTGAGTTACAGACTCACTGGTGGCCAAGATAACCAAATCTGTAATTACAATTGATGTTGACCACACCAAAATTGAGGAATCTGGGCCAGATTTTTACCTGAAAACGTGGACGTTAAGCTATCGTTTCGAGCATAAAACGTTGCGTATTCATGAATGCGAAACAAATATCGCATGATAACGTGGCGCCATCTGTTGTCATTTTGTGTCATTAACTTTTAGCATTATTCACTGGTGATTGAAAACGTATTGGATTCTCTCAGATTAATTTACGCAGGCTTAGCTAACATTTACGTTTTTGATAAATTTGCCTTGTTCATGGTTTTTGGCCATTAGAGGTGCTTAAAGCCACCTTTAACGTGTAATTTCAGAACAGTGTGCTTATACAATCTTCGACAAAACGCCTTATAAATGAGAATTTTGCGGGAAGGCGCTTGAGTTACATACTCAACGATTATAACCTCTCGTGGCCAAGACGATCAAATCTCTAAACATTCTCACAAACTGATGTTAACTGGGGCAGATGTGAGCGATATGGGCCAAATTTTTACCTGAAAACGTGAACTTTGTGCAGTCGTTTTAAGCGTTGCAAAAGCGGATTTATTACACATTTATACGAATGGGAAAATTACACGACTGTACAGTAGCGCCATCTTTTATCAATTACATTGTTAACCGTTATAGATTTTCACTGGCGCTTGAAAACTTACCATATTTACTTAGGTTAATTTACATAGGCTTAGCTAATGTTTACTTTCTTGATAATATTTGTTTGTTCATGGTTTGTGCATTCCTTCGCTTGCTGCAGGATTTAACGATATAAAAGACAACAGATGGCGCCGGGGCAGCATCGTGCGATTTTCGTAAAAAAAAAAAATTAGCAATAAAATGTGGTATTCGTTCATATCTAGCCTAGGCTTATATGGATTTGATGAATAATCACCATGCCTGATCAGTGCCGAAATTCACACAGTAGAAAGAAATTATTTAAATGTAATGTATGCATGCACGATTTTTCGTCTTTTGCTAGCACGGTATTGTCTTTTTACGAATTAATCGATTCATTTGGGTTTCATGAATGAACTGTTGTCGGATCTGGTTTATGAGATACGCATGGAAGTGAAAAATCATATAAATGTAATGTGTGCAGATGAGCTTGTTAGTTTTTACAAAATTTTTGGCGGGGGGGGGGGGTGAGAGCAAAATAAAAAAAAATTGAAAATGAGGTCCCGCAGTTCAGCTAGGGTGCTGTCTAGAAGGAGGGCTTCCCAAAAAATAATTAATTTCCCGCAATTTTAGTACCTCTGAAAAGTTGTGAAAACCAAGTTTCACAATATTTTTTTTACTTGGCAGCAAACGCTTTGTCTACTTTTAACAAATTTTAGTCTTAATTTTTCGGATCTGGAGATGGGGGTACTCCCCAGCCCACACAGCCCCGTGTGAGACACTAGTAGAGTCATAGTGATTGTTTTTGATCGCTTAAAACAAACTTAACTGAAACAAGCTACTGTCAGCCTTTCGTACGAACTTGACTGTATATTTCATGTTAAAAAATCACATGCCACGCGCACAACGTCAGCTCTGACAAGTCGATGCTTTTGAAAGGTTTGTTGTATGGCTGTGGAATTTGATGCTTCCTCGAGTAAGGCTGTACTTTAGATATTACTGGAATTTTCAGGATTTTCTTAGACGACCTTCAAATATTCAGGCAGATCGTACTTTAATGTGAAATAAAACTGCAATAATCGAAATAATTATTCTTTATGTGACTAGCATTAGTAAATAATGAGGAAGAACACAAGTTTTATGGTAGCCAGTTGCTTGTAAACATAGTACCTGTAAATAGCCAGTTGCTTGCAGGTACTGTACCTGTAAATAGCCAATAGCTCACCGGTACAGTACCTGTAAATAGTCGATTACTTACAGGTATAGTACCTGTAAATAGCCAGTTGTTTGCAGGTACTGTACCTGTAAATAGCCACTTCCTTAAAAAAATTAGGCCTAAAAATTAAAATTAGGCCTAAAAATAATAATTAGGCCTAAAATCACGTTACCACGGCAACGTCAAGTTGCTACGAGTCGCTGTTGGCTTCATCAACAGCGTCTCTCTCTTTTCACTTCACCGCGACCACTGATCTGTATAGGGTACGTTGCGATGATTACGTTGTATCACTGTGACTGTGTGTATGAAGGCGCACCGTGTTGCAAAAATGAATAAGCGCACTATACAATCCAAATCTCCGTTAGCTGCTACTTACGAAATTAAAACTGCTGGTTAAAATTAAGCCTAAAAGCTGACAATTACGCCCAAAATGTAAAATAGGCCTAAAAGCTAACACATTTTTAACCGGCAACTGTGATGGCTACTGCTTTTAGATTAGTAAAATTGAGATAGAGTTGTAGTATGTGGCAGAGGTGTGCGCCTCAACATTGGAAGTGGAGGAACTGCACAGAAGACCGGTGCGACTAGGCAGGTCGGGGGGGGGGGGGGGGATTG
>JAHWFP010235303.1:0-34140 GCA_023313725.1 Lithobius niger
ATTAACAGCGAAATGATTAGGGATCGCCTAATTGGGGGGATCCAATCTGAAGTCATTCAACGCGAGTTGTTGAAGCAGACTCTGGATTTAAAGGCTACAACATCCTTAGCTTTATCCTTAGAATCTGCTGAAACAGACCAAAGCGTTTTGAGAAGCCATTCTAAAGCTGTTAACTACGTAGCTAAAAAATCGGGCAAAACATCAAGTAGGCCTAAATCCACTAAGGATTTCATTTGCTATTGTTGCGGCAAAAATGGCCACGTGAAAACACGTTGTAAATATCGAGACTATACATGTGGCCGTTGCCACACTGTCGGCCATTTAAAAGCCGTGTGCCGAAAAGCTAGTCATTCGAATAGAACTTTAAAATCACTCGACCACCCTAAAGCAAGTTCTAGCACAAATTTTAAGGCTAGGCCGAACACAAAACAAAAGTATAGCTACAAAAAACGCGTCAACAAACTCGAACGCGATAGCGAAAGTGATAGTGAAGAAGACCAGGATGTTGAAGCCGAAAATTCAGAGTCTGGTTCCGGGTCTGATAACGATTCAGACAACGACTATCTTGTACTGAAAAATAATACTCTTGGACTGAGTCAGGCTGCGGACCAGATTTCAATTCCCCTACAAACCAACAAAATAATAGTAGTAGTTAATTCTATGAAAATCCATAAATGGAAAATGCCAGTCTGCCTAAATGGTGTCAAGCTAGAAATGGAACTTGATTCCGGGGCAGATGCATCCATTATCCCTATTGAGTGGCATCAAAAATATTTTGCGGACTGTCCTTTAAAACTCAGTCCGTACTCGATACACTCATACACTGACGGAATTGAGAACACGATTTACACTGTAAGTCTGAAGGTTGAAGTTCAAGGTCAAATCGAACATTTGGATGCTTTAGTTTCAAAATTATATAAACCTGCATTAATGGGAAAGGATTGGCTTTCTATTTTTCGAGTTAATTTCCATCCTTTTTACGACCTACAAACGAAAGTGAAACCTAAGAAAAGTGTTAAGAAAATTAAAACTAGCATTACGCCAGTTGACACTTCCGAAATAGTGAAGGGTTTCCCGGAGCTATTTTCTGAAGGCATGGGTAAGTTTAAGAATTTTAAAGCCAAAATTCATTTAAAACCTGATGCCAAGCCTGTGTACAGTCGTGTAAGACCGGTTCCGTTAGCACTTAAAGAAAAGGTTAACCAAGAAATTCGTAGATTGGTTGGCCTTGGAATTCTAGAGCCTGTGGAAACTTCTCAGTGGTCTACGCCGATCGTCATAGTTCACAAAGCGGATGGTCAAATCCGAGTGATTGGTGATTATAAAACCACCGTGAACCCTCAACTCGAAGTCGACCACTATCCAGTTCCCACGGCCGCAGAATTATTCAGTGAATTAGCAGGCAGTGACACTTTTTCCCTTATCGATCTTAAGGATGCATTTCTGCAAATTGAACTCGACAAAGAGTCACAAGAAGCTTTGACAATAAATACACCCCTGGGTTTGTTTAGATGGCTTCGCGTACCCCTGGGCCTGGCGTCCAGTCCTGGAATTTTCCAGAGGGTAATGACTCAAGTCACCAGTAAAATCCCCAAATGTCTCCCGTTTTATGATGACATCCTGGTGAGCGGGAAGGGGGGTGAGCATGACGAATCGTTAAATAAACTGTTAAATGCTTTACAAGATGCAGGAGCCAAACTTAGGATCGAAAAGTGCAAACTGTCGCGGCCTGAATTAAAATATTTAGGCCACATGATAAATGCAGAAGGCCTGCATACACTCCCTGAGGTTATCGAAGCAGTCACAAACGCTCCTAACCCAACATGTATTCAAGAGCTACAGAGCTTTCTGGGTTTTGTAAACCATTACTCAAAATATCTACCGAATCTCGCTCATATTCTGTCACCAGTAACACGTTTGTTAAGCCCAAGTGTGAAGTGGGTTTGGGGGGCAGAATGCGACCGAGCCGTGAGTAAAGTAAAAGAATTATTTCTTAAATCAAAAGTTCTGGTTCATTACGATCCGAAATTAAAGCTCAAACTCGTTTGTGACGGCTCACCCTACGGAATAGGCTCGTGCCTGATGCATGTCATGAAAAACGGTGAATCACGGCCGATAGCTTTCGCTTCACGTAAACTCACTCAAGCGGAAAGAGGCTACTCGCATTTTGACCGGGAAGCGCTCAGCGTGGCTTGGGGAGTGAAACGGTTTCATGAATACGTTTATGGTCAGCGATTCATACTGCAGTCTGATCAGAAGGCTTTAGTTTGGATTTTTGGCCCTAAAAAAGGAATACCGCAGATGGCAGCCGCCAGGGTTCAGCGTTGGGCAGTGATGCTTAATGCTTACGATTACGAATTTGAACACATTCCCGGTAAACTTAATTTGACGGCAGACGCTTTATCGCACCTTCCCCTCCCAAATACCGAGGAATTCGAGAAAGCAGAAGAGCAGTATAATATTCTTGCTTTAGAAACTATTTCTAATCTTCCAGTTTTAAACGAGACTCTCGTTCTTGAAAGTAAACGTGATAAAATCCTTTCAAAAGTTTATCGTTATGTGAACCATGGTTGGCCTGACAAATGCGAAATTCCCGATCTGTTACCGTACTTCACACGTCGTGCTGAAATCTCTGTCGAAAACGAAACCTTATTTTGGGGGTATAGAGTCCTGGTGCCGACGGCCTTGCGGAGACAAATCTTGAAAGATCTACATAGTGCTCACTTAGGCATAGTTAAATTGAAAAGTTTAGCTAGACAAAAAGTCTGGTGGCCTAAGATTGACTCTGACATTGAAAATAAAGTCAAATCATGCCAAAATTGTCAAGAGTATAAAGATACTCAAACGTCAGGTCCTAAGCATACGTGGGAATATCCACTAAAACCCAACAATCGCTTACACGCTGATTTTTTGGGCCCGATGGACAATTACATGTTTTTCATTCTTGTAGACGCACATTCAAAAATTCCTTTTGTGCATAAAATGAAGTCAACAACGTCCGCGCGTGTCATTGACGTTTTAAACAATCATATAGCTTTATATGGTTTAATGGACAGCTTAGTTACGGACAATGCTGCCCAATTTTTGTCAGCAGAATTCCAAAGTTGGTTAAAATCCAACGGAATTAGGCACATGACCGGGCCAAGTTTTGCGCCTTGGACCAACGGTTTGGCTGAGGTATACGTCCGTAATTTCAAGAGAGTCTACAAGGCCGCGCGGCGACAGGGGTCTACTATTCAAGAGAGTATAAATTCTTACTTGTTATCAGCACGAATCACTATCTCCGCTACCACGCAAGCAACACCCGGAAAATTATATTTTAACCGAGAATTAAAGTCTCGGCTGGATTTATTGTTCCCTGACCCTATTGCAGCCGTACGCCGTAAACAATTAAAACAAGTACAGAGCACCCACCATCGTGAGTTGAAAACGTATCAAATAGGTGAAAAGGTTTGGTATCGTGACTTTTCAACAACAAATGACAGGCTATGGTCAGTCGGTATGGTTAACCAAAAATGTGAAAATCAGTCCTATACTATCGTTGATACTAACGGTAATACGATTCGCAAACATCGCGAACAGCTAAGGTTACATACCGCGGAAAATGATTATCCAGAACAGCCTCCAAACGCACTTGTTTCGACGGCGAAAAGCAGTAATTCTTTCGTGAATAATAATGAGCAACATCACTCAAATTTCAAACGCATGTCTTTTGGCGGCAAACAACGTGAAAAGCCAAGTTTCGCTGACGTAGTTCCTGAGCGTCGATCGCTCGGCCAATCCAGAAAGTCAATTTCCGTTACTGAGGGAAAAATTCCACCAATCCAACAGCTTGCAAAATCACCTGAGAATTTACATCGCAAGTCACCAGGTGGCAGGAAATCCCCAGCGAAATTACCCCACACACACGAAGTGGATGAGTCTGCTAACGTAAATAACCAATCACCTTTGGCTACTACCAGCGCCCCTCTTGAAGGAAATTCTAAGCCAGAAAGGTCGCAATCTCCATCGATTATTACGTCACCGTCCACTAAGCAATCACCACCGAAGCCAGGTCATGCTAACAAAAAGGCGAAACCGAATCCCAATAAACGCAAAGTTGTGCTTTCACCAACACAGGTTGACATTGCAGCGCAGCTTCAAAATGCTCAACGTTCAAAGAGACTGCGTAGAGCTCCAGACAAGCTCAATTTGTAGTTTTTTGCAAAATTACCATTTGGCTACAACTTCTTCGTTTTTTTTTGTTGTAATCCGTTATATGTGAATTAAATGATAATTCTTTTTAAACTGTAGCGAGTAACGCTAAAACGTTTTGTCCCCTAGTTGTTCGTGCAGAGAATTGGCTCTGTTAATTTTAAAAATGTCCACCTTTAAAATTAGGTAAAAATGTAAGTGTATTTTGTTGTTCGTGTGAAAAATTGATTTCACGATTTTATCTTTTTTGTATCTTTTTGTCTTTTCATGTACCTAAACACTTCCGACATCGGAACAAAAAATTGCTTGGAGCCGCAATTCACACTCCGGTGAAGCCTAATCCAGATGGTTGTCCACAGCAACGCTGTAGCGTTTCAGCTGCAGAAATGGTTGCTGCAAAAAGAAAATTAACCAAAAAAGGCTATGAAAATTAAAACAACATTAAAAGTTATTGTAAAATTGCTCCAGAAACCAAAACAGAAATTTAAAACTGGCAAGTTTTCAGCCAGTTTATTAATGTTTAATTTTTTGCTTAATCATGTACATCTTCAGTTCTTTATTTTTGTAAAACAGCTTTCAAAAATAGTGTTTAGTTTTTCCTCGAAAGCGAAAAATTATGTATCTTTCTTTAAAAATAGGTAGTGCACTAAAAAATACATCTTGCCTTCGTAATCATGATTTTATTTCCAGCTAGGCTTAGATCACTTGTGTGCTCCACAATGGCAGCCACCAATTTCATGTCTATTTGTTAACCCTACCAAGATAACCCTTTAACCACTAAATAGGCTGTTCCACAATTGTATATTGTCTTAAGTGCATCACATGACTTCCCTGTATTTAAGGAGCAGTAAACAGGAAGTTCGCTGTCTTATCAGCTGTAGCCTACACTCTGGTAGTCCGTGTGTTTATTACCATTGGTGCCCACGCTGGGCTAAGGTGTGTCCCCGCCTAGGACATCACAGTAGTTAAAACAGAACGTGAACTAGATCCGTACTTCTTGAAAATCGGGTATAGCTGGCAAAATTAAAAATTGAGTTGAAAATTGAGTTGGCTGTTTGATTTGCTGTAGCCCTTTTTCTGTTAACCTATCCTTTTGTATTAATGCAGAAACAATTCCATTTTTTATACAACAAACTTGTTAAAAATTCCCAAAAAAAATCGAAGGTACAATTTGACAATAAGAGTCCATAAGATCTCAAATTAAAGGACAAAAGCGACCCAAAGGACACTAAATGAGGGAAACATTTACCTAACATCCCTGAATCAACGAGAAAAAAATTAAAATGGAGCTTGTCGATTTCATATTATATTTAAAAGCTTTTCTCTATTAATACCTCAAATTGTTTTGAACAAAACTGAGTGAAAGTTTTCACCATTTTTCCCATATTTTTTTATTTTTGAACATGTTGTTGCTTTAAAATGTGCAAGTTTTTTGCAGTAATACCCTCTAGGTCGTTTAGGATAAAACTGACCAAAGATTTCATTATTTTTCAGCTCTTGACAGGCCTTTTGAAAAATATTTCTCCCCTAACGCCATGCTTGCACACAGCAGTCATTGGTATTCATTATGTAGCCTAGACGTCCAAAATATATCCTTAACCCAACCCCCACTCGTCAATGGCTAGCTACGGGCCTGTTTATGTAATTTTAAACTGAAATCTGACAAATTTGGGAAGAAAATATTTAAAAAAAACTGATTCAGTCACAATTAAGTTTTACGAAAACTGCTATCCTGAAAACCGAATAAGAAAAATCACCGAAATTTGCTTGAAAACAATTTGATACACGAATCTCGAGAAGCCTAACGCGTTGGTACTGTTTACAGGTGATATGACGTCACTTGAAGGGTATTAACCAATCAGAGTACTGTACTAGCTAGACCTCAACGTGGAAATTGCCAAGTTTACCCAGTACTACTTTAGGCCAAAGGTCGGGGGCTAGCTAGTACTGTACTAGTAAGTCCCCAACTTAGACTAGCATTAAAATCACCAGTAAATTTGGTCCGAAGCTTAGTCCTGAGGTCGAGGTCTAGCTAGGCCAGGGCTTACATTACGCCCGGTCGTGTTTAGACCTCAATCGGAAATCCCCACCGTTAGTCCACTCAACCTCTCCCAGACGTATTTTCAACCTTTCAAAATGCAACACCCTTCGACAATTTTGTGCAGCAAAAGTTGGAGAGAATGCGACGTGCAGTTTGAAAGTTACCATTCAGTGGTCGCTCAGACCAAGATGTTCAGCAACATGAACATCATACACCAACCGCTCATCATCTATCATGACTAAATCTAATGTACGGTCACCTCGAGTTGGCTCAGACACCAACTGATGCAAACCAAGGTCTGCAATATTGTTTAGAAACAGTTTATGGCGTGCCTCCACCGCAAGCCCATGTTCCCAGTTAACAGATGACAGGTTATAATCTCCAATAATTACATTTGAGCAAGCGTGTTTGCATGCAAGGTTTAAAGAAGTAGCCATGTTTAAAAGCTGCAGATCATCTAATCCATCACGAATATAGCCGAAAACAAGGTTTAAATTTGAAGGGGACAGTTTCACCGAAAATGCCTCTGCGTCCTTGGAGGCTACACCCATTTCAAAGTTTAGTTCACGCCTGAAAACAATACAAACACCCCCCGCCCTCGATCCACGGTCTCTACGCAAAATGCTGTAAGGGTGGTCACCTAACACCATAGAATCCACAACAGGTTCACTTAACCAAGTCTTTACAACAAATAAATATATCAAAGCGACCAGACGCAAGCAAAAGTTTAAATTCAATCAAATTTGCCACAAGGCTTCGCGTATTTAAAGAAACACAACACAATTCACGTTGAATCCTCTAGAAACGTCCCATTTACATGATTATGATTTCCTGTTTAGCATGGACAGCAATCAATTCATCCTGCAGCACACCTTTTCCGTTTCGCGTAAGATGGATACCATCACGTGCTATAAGACCAAAACCCGTCACCACATGCCTTTCGATTGAAATGAAGTTACAGTTAAGCGAGACACACATCCGTCTTAGGAGCACACTGACCTGACATGCAAGAGAATCCTCACTGGCCAAGCGTCTGCCCAACCGTGGGAAGAGACCAATAAAGGTAAGTTTGGCTTTAGGACTTGTGAGTCTCATTTCACGTACCACTGTAGATAAGTCATTTACAATCTGATCTGGTGAATCACATGAGATATTGTTTGACCCAGCGCATATAATGATTGTAGGGCGAGTGTCGGTGTCCTTAAGAACCTCTGGCAATTTATCTATTAGTTGATTTGACTTCAAACCAGACCATCTCCAAGTTTTTGATTCTTTGTGGTTACTACCACGTAACGATCTGACGTGGAAATTCCCCAAGAAAATAGATTGTTCTTGCCAAGATTTGTTTTTTCTCGGGCTCTCAGGTTCCTTTGTTTCAAGATGTTTTTCAGTTGGATTTAGAATCTCAAGACGATCAAGATGTTCCCTTTTACTTTCAAACGTTGATTAGGCTCCTTTGCGTGTAAAGGATTCTTGTGGCCTGGCGCATGGTTTGAAGGGTTTCCCCATCTGGGAAATTTTTTCTTTGGCTTTGTTGATGTCACATTTGGATGATCAACATAAGTATCTGGATCGCTCCTTGGAGCGCATGCGTTGTTTTCAGGCGCTATGTGGCCTTTTCCTGGATGTACATTGGTTTGCATAGGAACAGATTGGTCCACATGCGAAGACAGTAGATCTAATTGTCCATCTTTGTTAATAGATATACGTGAACTCACAGTTACAAGATTTCTAGATTTCGAGTAATTATGATTGAGTGTCTGTATAGTTTGAATCGGACATGGGACACTTTCCCTCGTTGTAGAAGCATGTTCCATATTTTTGGTTATATTTGCTAACATTAACACTTGGTTTATAACATTTCTTCGATTTTTTTTTCGAGTCCCCTCAAACACAACTGGACATTTTCGTCTAATTTTTTGAGTACTGATGCCATAAAGTAGCTTTTATCAGAATTTAACTGATCGTTTGTTTTCTCCTCAAAAAAACCAGCAGGCGTAACATAAATTTCAGGGCGATCAGCCTCTTTGTTTTTCAGATTTTTTGTAACGTCATTGAAGTCAGAAGACGCATTCAACGTCAAGTGCAGCATGTCAAGGTTACGGTTTATGTTTGTGATGTCAAAATCGTGTTCGAGACAATTTATGTTGATCAGCTGTCGGAAGGTGTCCTGGTCAGTTTGCAGTCTTGCAACCTTCATTTCCAAGTCGTACAAACAGGAGGTGCTTGTCTTGTCATTTAGTTTCAAGCACTGCCTATAAGGAGTGCTGTGCGGTAATTCACAAGATGTTAAACTAGGTTCATCAGTAAATTCAGAACAACACAAGCCGTCGGAAAAGGAGCCCACCGGGGAAGCAATCGGTCGGTGTACCGACTTCACTGCAGGGCACAGCACAATTATCGACTGTGATAGGAGAATTTGTAGGTCCCGTCTTATTGAAACAAAGTTCGATTTGGTCTGGTTTTGCAAATACCAATAAAGGTTTCTTCTTAAAATTACACTTTGGGTGTTGTTTTTTGTGGGTTGTGATATTTTTGTATTTTGAGACGGATAAATGGGGCTGCCTTTTCCTTTTTTCCATTGAACCAGGCATATTTATTTAAAAAATTTATAAAAAAAGTTATGAGGGTCACTGCAAAGTTTCAGTGAAAAAGTTTTAAAATTGCCATCAAAATCTTAAAAATGAGTATGTCACTTAGTAGATTCCGTAGAAATGTGTTGCACGAGTAGCAGATTCGTCCAAGTTCAATCGCAGATAAATCAACTAACAAGCGCCAAAACGATCAAATTTCATGCACAAGTCAGTCACCTCACCTTCAATTTGATGAATCCATGCCACGACTGGAACGATGTGTATCAGAAATAGCATTTAGTACGATTTTTGAAGAGCAGTGTAGAATCGACTCTTCTAGGAATCAACGGAATCTCCAGTATTTAGGGTCACGTACAACACAGATTTCTAGTACTCAGATTTCTAGTACATATATTTCTAGTACATATACTAGGATTTCTGAGTATGACTCAGCGGTAGTACCTTGGCCTTTGGTTTCAAAGGTCGTGGGTTCGATGTCCCGCTCCGGCATTTAAGTCCAAAAGGCAACGTAAATAGGTTTGCATCTGCATTTATTTAACTCTTGTTGAGCCGTCGGCTTTCCGTCTTGTCCGAAGCCGCGCAGGTAGTTCGCTGCGGCCAACGAGAATGCTTACGGTATACGTAGCAACGCGCACTTGGCCGCCGCGGCCAGACAGTCGCGGCAGCCACTGTGATCCCGGGCGGCGTGCAGGCGACTATAGGGCGACCGTGCTTGCTCTGTGTTCATTTTCACCACGTGACCGAGAATTATCAAAAGAAAATGGACGTGGCCGCGCAGCAACGGTTTTTTGGCCGCGACGACCACTGGCCGCGTGACCTGGCCGCGTAGTACGCGGATGGCCTTAAGCACTAGCACCGATGGAACATTGCACTAAGGATAGGGCGGGCCAGAATTGTAGACGGATTCTTACTGGGACCTGAAACATGATACCCAGTCGAAGACGGCCCTGGGCTATCTTAGGCTGGAAACTTCAAATAGGACAGAACTTTTGTCCTAAACAGTATTACCAGGTTAAAAAATATGAAGTGCTACCGCCTCTTCAAAATTTATGCTACAATAATGCCCTCAACGACCTCTCAGCCATAGGCATACACTTAGCTAGACAGAACATAGAAAAGAGACTGCTGAATATTTTCATACACATATATATGATTGAAGTTCTCTCTCCAGCAAAACTAAAACTATTAATTTCTCCGTTCCTATTCAATACATTTCTACCAAACTTGGCCAGATAGTAGATAGTTATGGAAGGTGTATTTGTACCAACTGTTACGTAATTCAGTGCAAGAGTAAAAGTAGGGAGCCACACGTAATTTTGAAAACTTCACTTTTTCTTCTTCTTGTTGTTGTTCTTGGCTGACACTGTTTCAGAAAAAACTACTGCACTTACCTAAAATCTGAAACATGATCTAAGCCAGAAATTTCCCTGGGCTTCAACCTCAGAGACACCACTTTTTCGATTGGTCGAGCCATTTCGCAGCTACGGGTCCCTGAACGATCATTTTGATTGTTTCACAATGTTTTAACCATTGTAATTATGGAACAATGCTACTCACCAAACATCAGAACCATTCTTCGTGCAGGTGTTATGTCTGCTAAAAAGTTGTTTGTTGTTGGGTAAAATGAAGGAATCCATCCGTATTTCAGTTAAACGGATATAAATTTAAACCAAACTAAGATACGTTGTTAATTTCGTTGTTGTTGAAACGATAGAATGGCGTATTTATTTCCTAGATGCGGGCTTTCAGAGCTGAGTTGAATTGTTTCAAAGTCGGCAGCAACAATCGACTGAATGCAGAAACCTTTGTAGAAAAAAGGTACACGGATTACAAACAAAAACGTCAAGTGTGCCGTAAAAAAGGGAGTTATATGATTGAAGTTTAACTTTACTTGTTAAAATGTACACGGAAAAAATTGATGATTTTTAATTGAAATAATCAAATGTACAATTGAGAAAATTGCATCTGTTTAAGTGCTGTTGTGCTTTACCAATCATATATTTTACTTAAAGCACGACAGCACTTAAACGGATGCAATTTTCTCAATTGTACATTTGATTATTTTAATTAAAAATCATCAATTTTTATCCGTGTACATTTTAACAAGTGAAACTTCAATTATATAACCCCCTTTTTTACAGCACACTTGACGTTTTTGTTTGTAATAATGATAATGACTAAACTTAAAAATGTACTTTCACTCACATTTAAAAAGCAAAGATACACAATAACACATTGTTGACACGGTAGCAGCAAGCCTAGCGCCTTCTTCAATGCTGTATAGATACTACAAAAGGAACGATTCAACGAGAGGCAATGCAATGGTCAATGCCAATAGTGTAGGGGCCTGGGTATTCGTTCAAAGGTCAATGTATACAAAATTTCTCTCCAGAACTTTTCTTAAGGCATTGTAAGACGATACTTTTCACTTGTCACATCACTCGCATCCTGTCGGTTTGGCCGCCATCTTCTTTTTACTATGATTCATTCAAAACGCGATAACTCCGTAACAAATAGCCCGATTTGGACGTACTTAGGCTTAAAACGTAGCAAACGAATTCTCCACAAATAATATGTGAACTACTTTTGTCTGATCGTTATAGTTACGGCGCTATACATGTATAAACGCAAAACATTCCTTATTTACAACAATAATTTATGTTTTACTCGTGCAACAATAATAAAACTGTTCCTATAAAAGTTGTGGCTTAGATCTGTCACGATCAAAACGAGCCCTAGTTTTTAAAAATCCGCCCAATAGGTAAAAAGTTACCATTTTGTAATTAAGTAACTTGCTGTAATTTACTCGGGTTGTAAAGTATACTTTTTCGTGTCTGTTTTTTTTTTGTGTGTTTCAAGCGTTAACCTGAACTGGATATGCCCTATCGACAGAGAGAGGGGCGATTAAACGATCATTTATTTCCTATGCAGTAATAACTGAAACCACACTTAAAAAACAACAATTGCACAAAGTAAGAAATGGCAAGCTTAATCCGTAGGTTTTTGCGTATTATTATCACTTTTAATACCAAAAATGTGCTACATCAATCGTACATAATACAAAAGATTTGTGCAATGAGAATGGTCGTTAGCTTTATTACGGCACTGGGTACCTCCTTCACAAATACAAAATTTCGACAATGCAATATTTGCACCCCGGCAACCACATACACTGTCATGAGCACATTTTTTTGCAAGAGCATGGTATCGGATAATCAGCTGGTAACGAGTTCGTAAAAACACATGGTTTTAAAATATCATCGCACAAAATGTAGCCATAGTTTAGTGGGTCAAGTTCAGGAAAGTTGTTTAAAATGTTGCACCACCGATAGCATTGGAGAAACGCATGCTTAGTATGAAGCCTAATACTAGAGGGCGGTGGAGGAAGTTTCTCAAAACTCAGATTTTTCATACGATGATGCAGAGAAACACGCAGTTCGTCAAATAATTTGTGATCACGCTGTATTAGTGATGCTGCAAAAGCCTCTATACTCTCCATCATTTCGTCAGTGACTTCAGTTTTACCAAAAGTTGACAATCATGCATAAGCACGCACTTGTGCAGATGCAATAGCAGCGTGTTTTGTTCCTAGCTTACTAGTCGTGTCACACGCAGTTAAGGCATGCAAGGCTGCCAAGCTTTCCACTAACTGAGTGTCCAGTAGAGAACTAATGTATGCACTGGCAGGTAGCACTCCTGACCAGACCCACAGATAATCTCTAGTTCCTGTATACCAAGTTTCTTGAATACCTTCAAATAGTAGTAGATGCCATAGGTCACAACGTCATTGTCTAAGGATCCAATAACGACACGTTCCTTTTTATTTTCTGTTAGTGAATGATGAATGTGTACGAATATTTTTTCATCTGCTTCTTTGAGGCTACATGTAAGTGCCGCTACATCCAACTGATCATCTTTCATAAAGAGTAAGTAAACATTTACTCTTTCAATCCTTTCAAGACAGACAGTCAGCAACTCTAATATTGTTACAGGTACAGTCCACTCTGAAGAGTCATCATCGTTTCTGCGATCCTGTGTTAATGTTGGGGATGAAGCATATAAAACCTTTGCCAAAGAGCGAATACATGACAGAAGGATTCCAATCAAAAAAAATTCGGGCGGGTTCGAAAGCAATAAATGTTTCATCAGTAATTGATGTAAAAAAAAGAGGCCAGTGATGCACTGCGCTGTATTGAAATAAGAGGGTGCGGGGGTACAACATCACCCGTCTACTGTCATACGAGATTACATCAGCCTTTTTATTCCTCACAACCACGGATGGATTCCAGAAGAAAAGTGACACGTCAGAACTTGTGCGAGAACTGGAAAAGTGCCTGTTGGTACCATTACCTGATTCATTACCCCAATCATAATATACTACAGCAACAGTCTTTGACTTCATGCTGCATGTTCGAGCTCTGACAAGTAGACCAAAACTTGCAACTAAAACTCAGACATGGCTGGAGACCTTGTTAGGCGTTTCCAATCCTTGGCAGAAGGACCTACACGGAATGACATTGTATTCGATGTCTATTCTGAAAGCAGTATTAAATCTTGGTAAAGACTGCGTCGTTACAAGATGGCCTAAATTAAGATAGACATTGTACCTACGACCCCACTACCTAAAGACTGGAAAACGTTTTGGCCTTCACAAGCTAACAAAATATGCTTGCAATGCTTTTTCGCAAAGTTCTGCTGTGAGCCGACACCATTCGGACAAAACAACTGTGTACCTAGGTAGCCTTGATAATAAAGAGGATAAAAGTTTACTCTTGACGAAAGATGATTAGTTGGATGTACCGGCACTTACATGTAGCCTCGAAGATGCAGATGAAAAGAATATTCGTGCACGTTCATCATTCACTAACAAAATAAAATGAAACGTGTTGTTATTGGATCCTTAGACAGTGACGTTGTCCTCTGGCATCTACTACTATTTGAAGGTATTCTAAAAACTTGGTATACAGGAACTATGGATTATCTGTGGGTCAGAAGCATTACCTGCCAGTGCATACATTAGTTCTCTTACTGGACATTTAGTTAGTGGAAAGCTTGGCAGCCTTGCATGCCTTAATTGGGTGTGACACGGCGAGTAAGCTAGGAACAAAACATGCTGCTATTGCATGTGCACCAAATGCGTGTTTATGCACGATTGTTAACTTTTGGTAAAACTGAAGTCACTGAAGCAATGATGGAGAGTATAGAGGCTTTTGTAGCATCACTAATACGGCGTGATCACAAATCATTTGACGAACTGCGTGTTTCTCTGCATCATCGTATGAAAAAATCTTGAGTTTTCAGAAAGTTCCTCCACGCCCTCTAGTATTAGGCTTCATTCTAAGCGTGCGTTTCTCCAATGCTATCGGTGGTGCAACATTTTAAACAACTTTCCTGAACTTGACCCACTAAACTATGGCTACATTTTGTGCGATGATATTTTAAAACCACGTGTTTTTACGAACTCATTACCAGCTGATTATCCGGTACCATGCTCTTGCAAAAAATGTGCTCGTGTCAGCGTATGTGGTTGCCGGGGTGCAAATTTTTCATTGTCGAAATTTTGTATTTGTGAAGGAGGTACCCAGTGCCGTAATAAAGTTAACAACCATTCTTAGTGGGCAAATCTTTCGATTTTGTACGACTGATATAGCACATTTTTCGTATTAAAAGTGATAATAATACGAAAAAACTTACGGATGAAGCTTGCCATTTCTTTGCGCAATTGTTGTTTTTAAAGTGTGGTTTAAGTTATTACTGCATAGTATAATAAATGATCGTTTAATTGCCCTTCTCTCTGTCGATCGGGCATACCCAGTTCGGGTTAACGCTTGTTACACACACACACACAAAAAACGGACACGAAAACGTATACTTTACAACCCGACTAATATAAATTAAAGCAAGTTACTTAGCAATGGGGTTATTTAGTTACGAGATAATAACTTTTTACCTAGTGGGCAGATTTTTAAAAACTAGGGCTCGCTTTTAACGTGACAGATCTAAGCCACAACTTTTATAGGAACAGTTTTATTATTGTTGCACGAGTAACACATAAATTATTGTTGTAAATAAGGAATGTTTTGCGTTTATACATGTATAGCGCCGTAACTATAACGATCAGACAAAAGTAGTTCACATTATTTGTGGAGACTTCGTTTGCTAACATTTTAAGCCTAAGTACGTCCAAATCCAAGCTCCAGGTCCAGGCTCCTAAACTACAACTGAGACTAAGATGTAATTCTTTCTAACCCGAGCCTCGGTTGGCCTTAGCCAGGGGCGGATAACGTCCTTGGAGGCCAAAAGTGCTACTAATTCTGCTACAAAAATGCTACACTACTGAAAATGCTACCAATTCTGCTACATCTCAGTTTTTAAACTGAAAACTGCTACCGTAGCAGAGTTATGCTACGTCTGGTAATGCTGATCCAAAATTTAAATCCGTTTAATTTTGCTCTTTTATTTTATGTATGTAACTGTTTTTTGTTCAGTTCATTTAGAACCAGTGTCGAGTTTAGTATTCGTCCAACTTTACTGCAATAAAAAAATTTGTTAAAATGTTAATAAATATCAACTCGCTCAATCAATTTTCTGCAATCATTAACTTCTAGATTATTATTTATTTAAATTCTAAAATAAAAAATGATACTACGTAGCAAGCAAACTGGATACCAGACAACGCTATTATAAGGCAAATAAAAGCAGTCTGGAATAAAACCTTGCAGCTCTTGAAATACTTACTTCCATTACAACAGATATGATACCACCAAGAGTAAAGGCGAAGCAAGCAAAACTCAACCCAGTACCAATGCGTTGCAGAGGCCTAAGGAGAAAAAAAACGATTATGGAAATTATGAATGAAAAGAATAACTTCCACGAAGGAAATGTAAGGGCAAGATCGAAATCCGGGGATGCAAAAATAAAAATCTTTGGTCACAACAAGACCCCCAACATTATCCAGAATAGCCAAGAGTTGCACCCCTCAGCTGACGCAGTTATCTACCGCGCCGTATTTTTATGAGTCCGCCGAATATTTCTCGGTCGCCGGAAAAATATGGCTAAAGCCGCAAACTTGTCTCTAATGGCGAAATGCTCGACTGTCTTGTGTTTCATAGTTTTTAAAACCAGTTTTCTTGCCAGCATTTTATGAGCGCCATGTATTTGTATGGTCATAAGCATGTATGGTTACTTTCGGTTTCTTTTTAAGGTTAAGTAATAATGTCAAGACACATGCAGGTGGTATGGCTTGAATTTTATTTAATACTATAATTTGAGGGTTGAACTTTTTTCCACATCACGGATTTCTTTTTTTCATTTGCTGATCACCTAGAAATGCCATGTCCCCCCAACCCCCACAAAAAAAATCCTCACATTTCTTCATTTTTACATGTGCAGCTGTTTCATCTTGACACCCTTTGCTTCATTTCGGTCGAATCAACCGGAAATTAGCCGCCTGCCAGCCACATTTTTAGTTGGCCAGAAAATAGGTGGCTAGCCGCAATTTAGCCGAAATTTCTGTTAAGCCGGCTGGAAATAACAAAATCATGCGGCTGAGGGGTATAGCTTAAGTTAGATCCCACGATTGCCAGTCCAAACTGCTACAAAGGACGGTAGTGTCTCCCACTCTATAGGTCTACATAAACTTTTTCCAAGACCCACTACGTCAACATTTTGCTCCTGCAATAACTGACCTTGATCTATTAGCTTACTTCAGGAAACAACTATACAATGAGAAATTCCAATTTGGTACCATGATTATTATCAGTGGCGGATTTAAGGAAATACCCTTGGAAATACAAGGCCCCCGGGAAATGCGGGAAATGCGAACTAAGCCTATGACTTACTTTCTTAGAAGACGGATTTTTGCACACAGTGGGTACACAACGACAGTAAATGTTGGGAGTAAAATCATTACTACAAGAGGGTTCCATGCATCCATTTGATCAGGCATAATTTGACCGAATTTCTGAAAAAAAATATGAAGAGGGCTAAACATAAAATTAGCTATTAAACAATTGGCTACTTTATTTAAATAATTAGTATTAAAACAGCTTAAGCGTATAACATACGGATGTAAGCCTTAAACTTACAGCTCTAAATGAACATACAAAAAAAAAGACATGTAAGCCACCCATCGCACTAATCCGTGTAAAATAATCTCCAGCGTCCCAAAAAAATAATCTCCAGCGTTTGGAATGAGTTAATTGTCTGGAGCTTTTTTTACACGTATTACTGCGACTCTGTCAGAATCCCTAAAAAAAAATTGTAGCAATTTTTATGTATTTTATTGAAAAAAATTTTTCAGACGACATGGTTCCGTAAATCAGTCGCGCTAGCATTATAGTTTGATGCGCGCCTAGCCAAAACCATAGTACCAGAAGGAGAGAGAGACAATATTGCTACACAGTTTCAGTTGGAAATTCCGAGTACTAAAATCCTGTTAGCTCTTGATACGGGACATGGTATCATAGGCATTATTTTTCGATTTCATGGAAACGTTCGATATTATATCTCGTGAGAGACTAATTGATAAACTAGAATTCTGTGGAGTTCGAGGATTGGTAAAAAAAAACAGGTTTTAAAGCATATTTACATGAAAGAGTTCAGGTAACTAAAGTTAATGACGTCAGTGATCCTACATTAATATGGTTTTGAGTCCCAAAAGGAACTGTACTTGGACCAATTCTTTTTATTGTGTACATAAATGATATTTTCTATTGTTGGAAAATCCATAACTTGTTAATTTTTGCATAATTTCCCCAAAAGTTGCTGTTTCCCTGGAGGTTTTTCGGTGGTGAGCAGCCGCCGGCGTCGTAACCCACCGCGCATCCCTTCTGCGCAGGTCCGCCGTATATGAAGTGCCGCGGGGCATTCGTTCATCATCATTTTCTTCCAGAGCGTGTCCATCTTACCATCTTACCTAGAAGAAGACGGATGTCAAGCCTGAAGCCCGCCGAGGTTACGGGCATCTTCCCGTCCCCCGAATGTGCCCGCTGTCGACACCGACGCCATCGTTTCTGCAGGCCCGCTCTCATTCTCGGATCCGAACGCGAACGCTGAAGGCTCTACGAATGCGAATGCAGAAGGCACTACGAATGCTGAAGGTACTACAAATGTGAATGCGAACACTACGGCTGACACAGTTTCTGTTGATGCCACGGCGAATGCCAATGCAAAAGCTACGACCCACAAAAAGAATAAAAGAAAGTTAGGATGCCCAACCCAAAGGCTCCTCTCTCCCGACACCCGACGAAATCTCGCCACTACAAGCTGGCCAACATTCCCTGGCTTCAAGCGCCAATCAATTCGGCCTGGACGCTGAGTTCCTCGAAGCCAAGGAAGCTTACCATAAAATTAAACGAATGCGTAAGCTCCTTCAAGCGCAATCATCACAACCATCCGATTTGTCATCTAGCTCCTCCCAGGGCCGTAGCCAGCACCCCCGCAGCCCCTGCACGTGTGGGGGTTTTCTTCAGGTGGGAGCGCGAAGCGCGACGAGGCCTTTATGGTAGAGTAAGATATTGAGTGTTGTTTCCAAACTCGAGCTTAGTTCCAGAGAACTGCGTACGTAAAAAGGTGGTATAGGTTTCAAATGAAAGTCATGCTCTCCTACTCCAGTAAAAAATCGTAAAATTCCAAACAAAGAAAAATCTATAAAGTTCAGAATTTGATGAAAAATATGGTTAAAATTGAAAAAATACCTTAAGAGCAAGACCAGGGTTACGTGGCCTGAGAAGACGATCATTTTGTTGGTAAGCAAAATAAAAATAACCCGTCTCTGAATAAAGCTTACAGTTTGGAATGAGTTAATTGTACATGTTTATGATTTCAACAAACTTTTACGCCAGACATAAAAATTGCTAATTTTTTTTTTAATTCTGTGGTTTTGGAGCAGAGTTATATTGTTGAAACACGGAAACGGTAACCCGCAAAAAAAATGCTGATTGCTAATACGAAAAATGTTGATTACTGCGTTAAAACGACTTGTTTATTAATTTTTTTTAACCCAGTAATGAGAAAAAAATACACAATACTGTTCTAAACGGTATTAAAAAAAATAAATACTTCGAAATGCCACAAACTGCCATCCTGGGCCTCATAGTTGAGATGCACAGAGTCCTAAACTAGTTCCTAATTCCACGTATGGTTACATTATCAAGATGAAAAAAAGTTTTCAAAAACCTACATTCGCAACCAGGAAAAATAAAATTAATTGGGCAATGGAATTTTTTGTTTGTGGGGTGCGGAGGCCAGGGGGGGGGGAGGGGGAGCAGGCGCGTCATTTTAACTCTGGTGCGGGGTTATAAAAAAATTCCTGGTTACGGCCCTGGCTTCTCCCACACTCCTTCCATCACCCACTCGGAGGCACACCGCCTGGCCAACCGTACAATCACCGATTTCGGCTACCGCACTGAAATGCCGCCACCGTCCGTTTCCGCTTCAACCTACAACAAGAGAACCGCTGACTGGGTAGCATCGACTTCCTCAAGCCGCTCGTCAAAAAAGACCAAACATTCGCACCAACTTCTGCCTCTGGCCAACGATCCAATCCCTGACAAGGAAGATGAGGACTCAACAGTAGACACAGCATCACTCCTCAACTTGGTCACCAAATCCAAGACGAATGCGAATACAAACCCAAGAGGAACAGAAACGAACACGAATGCTGCGAATGCATTTACACCCACGAATGCGAATGCTTTCTCACCAATGATTGCAAATGTGAATGCATTCACACCAACGAATGTGAATGCAAATAAACCACCGAATGCGAATGCATGTCAAACCCTTTATCGCACTTTGTTGCGAATGCAACATCGGTGAACCCAACAGCATCCAATCGCCACATTCGTTTCCCCGACCTTAACTCAGAGGACACCAACATTCCTCTTCATGAACTCCTAAAAACAGCAGAAGACACCATACCAGACTGCTTTCTATACAAGCCCTCCAAACTCCAGGATGTCCCTGCAATCAACAGAGGTTTAACCACAGGATTCGGCTTCGCCCTCAGGGATGAGAATGTGAAACAGCAGCCTTTACTCGCCAGTCAACAACACTCCTAACCTGTCTATTATGGAACGGGAGAACCATTCTCGGACGAGGGGAACTCCTCGAACTGGACAAAGAACTACCACCGCCCAAACCAGGAAGGGAATCCTCCTTCTTCAGGTCAACCGGAGACGGCGCAACAGCTCCTAAGAACTTCGACACCTACCCGGAATGCGAATTCGTCACAACCGAAATGACCACAGACTTTGGAACAGGCTTCTTCCTACCAAAGAAAGCAGAAGTACCAACTTCTGCCTTATTCGACACCGAGAAGTGCAGAAGACTTGGCCTTTCAGCAATTTCCCAAGCCGACGTTCTCTACACGGCCATCAACGCGCTATGTTAAAAATTGTCTTCCGATCAAGACATGACGAATCTCTCAAACCTACTACCACAACTCTTCCAGAAGACAAGTTTTGCGACTTACCATGCACCAAACTGGCTAGCTAGAGCCCTCTTCAATACCACACTTCTGCTTCGTGACACTGCACAAGTTCTCTCTTCCATGGACTAATCCCCACTTTGGCACCCGACCTGGACGTCGCCAAAAAACCAAAGCCTTTCAAACGAAGAAGCGCAACTAACCACCAAGGGAGCAACAAACCAAATCAAAACGGGAACCAACACTCTGAATCATGGCCAAAAAACCATACCCTTCAAATCAGACAACCGAAACACCAACCAGTCCTTTCGGAATTCAAATCAATCAGCTCGCTCAAACCAATCCTTTCGATCCACCCAATCCTACCGCTCCAATAACTTATTGAGAGGATATGGAGGAAGAAAACGTCAGGACAATGAAGATAAAAGAACCCACTTCTCATCACCCAAAAGGAAGTCAAGAAAGTGACGCCAAGGCATTCAACCTTCCAGTAGGAGCAAGACAAACACTTCTTCCCAGCCTGGAAGAAAATAACAACAAACCAACAAGTCCTCTCCATCATCAAAGAAGGATTCCTTCCGACTTTCCTCAAAAGACTCTTTCCAAGACACTACCATGGGAGCACACCTCAACCAGCATGCCTCAACTAGAAAGCGAAGATCGAACACTGCTGGAAAAAAAGGCGATCAAGAAGCATCACCCACCTTTCGGACCAGGCTTTTACAGCCACGTCTTCCTCAAACCAAAAAAAATCTGGAGGAGAAAGAATGATTTTCAACTTAAAACCTCTAAACAAATACATGGAGAATCAACACTTCAAGATGGAGACACTAGAATCAATCTGCTCCTCTCTAAAAGCCAATGACTGGCCTGTATCAATCGACTTAGAAGATGCTTATCTTCATATTCTGCTGCACAAATCCGTGTAACATCTCTTCCGGTTCATCCACAAAGGAAAGGTCTTCCAATTCACATGCCTCCCCTTTGGACTAAATGCGGCATCAAGAATCTTCACAATGGTACTAAAACCAATCCTGGCCTATATACACCAAGACGAAATCGATGCAGGAGCATATCTAGACGAGTGGATCTTGAACCATCAACATCCGACAACCTTGACCATAAACAGGGACCGCACGATTACCGTCCTAACGAATCTAGGATTCGGTGTGAACTACACAAAATCCAGACTCACACCGAGTCAACAATTCACGTTCCTAGGAGCAGACTTCGACCTGTCAAGACCCAACATTCGACTCTCACTACAAAGAATAGAGGACATCATCAATCACAGCTATAAATTCCGTCAAAGGAAGACCACTCCATAATGGAACTGAACTCCCTCGTCCGCAAGATGGATTCCATGGCAAACCTGATACCACAAAGCCCCTGGATTACACGCCCTTTCCACCATTACAGGATAGACATCTGGGGCTCAAACCCTCATCCTTTCAAACGTCTCCTAACATCCGAAGACTTCCCTTGGGAATCCCTTCTGTGGTGGTCGGAAATCTACAACCTCTTGGACATGGTGCCCCTCGACGAACCCCACCCAGGCCTCATAATCCTGAACGATGCTTCAACACACGGCTGGGGAGTGCACATCGAACACATGCAAGTATTCGGAACTTGGGAACCGAACACGGATCACATCAACACATTAGAAATGAGAGCCATACTCAATGCCCTATGGCACTTCAAAACAACCATTCAGGGGAAAACCATCCAATCCAAGTGGACAACACAACTGCTGTTGCCTATATAAAGAATGGAGGCGGAACACGATCACGAAACCTCCACATCCCAGATCTTCAACCTATGCATACGTCTGAACACAACGATCCTCCCACTTCACTTACCAGGAGAGAGGAACGTGTTTGCGGATTCACTCTCACGGAAGAATCCACCGACAGGAGAATGGACGCTAAGGAGTTCCAGCTGCAAATCACTTTTCAACATATGGGGAACCCCTATGATAGACCTATTCGCAACGAGGCACAATGCCAGACTTCCCCTATTCATCAGCCCAGTGCCGGACCAGAAAGCAGTAGCAATAGATGCCCTAACGTTCAACTGGGAGAACCTTTATGCCTACCTATTTCCCCCTTCAAACTCCTGCCAGAAATCTTGCAAAAGATACACCACACCAACAGCACATTCCTACTAATCCGCACCAAACTGGCCAGCAGCTCAATGGTTCCCACACCTCCTCTTCCTACTAGTGGACGACATGAGAAGACTCCCCCTCGTTCCGTACCTTGTAACACAACAAAAAGGAACGAAAAACCACCAGAACATCGAAACGCTACAGCTTCACGCATGGCTACTATCACAGTCTCCTCAAAAAGACAGGAATTCGTGAGGAAGAAGCCACCAGTATTGCATCCCATCATCCAACAGAATCTATGATTGTCACTGGAAGAAATGGTTTCATTGGTGTATCAGAAGGAAAGTCAATCCTATCAATCCCCCTACAGCAAAACTTCTGGAATTCCTGTCACCTTTAAAGATGGCCTCAAAGGATCCACCATATTATTCTACCGATCAGCAATCAACACAGTTTTCAAAGCAGCAGGAAGCACCCACTTTCTCGGAGACTACAGAATTTCATCTCTAATCAATTCATTTGAGATCAAAAGACCAGCAGTCAAAAACAAATTCCCAAAGAGGGACCTACCCATCGTCCTGAACTCATTACTCAAAGAACCATACGAACCAATGCTAAACAGGCGGTTCTAACCAGGAAAACGGTTTCCTTGTCACCCTCGCCTCAAGCCTCAGATGTGGCGAAATTCAAGCCCTATCAGCAGACCGTGCATTCTGCGTCCTCGCTCCAGATAATAGATACATCACGTTAACCCCCAGAGCCAATTTTCGCGCCAAGACACAGAAGTCCTGCGAACCGACGAAACCTATCACCATTCCAGCACTAACAAACATCGTGGGTCAAGAACCGGAACGCCACCTGTGTCCAGTTAGAGCACTTCGCTTCTACCTTTCCAAACAACTAAGGAAGGCATTCGCAAAGACAGAACTCAACTTTTTCTCCCTTTCGACAGGAACTTCGGGGAAACCTCCACAGCCACAATAGCAAAATGGTTCAAAGACACCATTCAAGCCGCCTATGACGACTCCGACACATGTCAAGCAGACGAAAACGTCAGGGTCACAGCACACGAGTTGAAGGCTCTCTCCACGTCCTGGGCATTCAACAACTCTGTTCCAGTCCAAGACATCCTCGCGGCAGCTTCCTGGCGAAGCAGCTCCGTCTTCATAAGCCACTACTTTCTTGAGATGACGAAGCAAGCCGATGGACTACATCGTCTGGGCCCCATCGTAGCTGCAAGATGTGTAATCCAGCCCCCTTAAGCACTATGAAAACGAAGACGGAAGCAAGATGTCGTCGCTAAAACAATGGTCCTTTTCAGGGCCACTAATTGAGCGAAAGAGACCAAATTCCTGTTCACCCATGTATTCTGAATAAAGTGTGAAGTTGAAACAACTTTTACGGGAATCAGCCGGTTGGTAACCCCATGGTGCCCGTCAGGGCGTTGCCCGCCACCAAACTGACGAGATCTCACTGTTAATGCAAAAAAAATTAACAGGTTATGCCCCCAGCCAGGCCACATTAACTTTCTATTGTTGGAAAATCCATAACCTGTTAATTTTTGCATTAACAGTGTGACCTCGTCAGAGTTTGGTGGCAGGCAACGCCCTGACGGGTACCCTGTGTTTCGAGCCGGCTGATTCCCCCAAAAAGTTGTATCAACTTCGCACTTTAAAAGCTACGAAGTTACATTTCGATGTATTCATTGTTAGTAGGTTACCGTGGAACCAGTCATCAACAATACTAACTTTAGCTACAGCTAAAGTACAGCTACAGCTTTTATATGTACTGCTTCCTTTTCCTTGGTTTCACACAGTAATGCAGTATCATCTGCTAACGCAACAATATCACTGTGCCTGAAGTTCAAGAGGTAATTTTGCCGGCCCCCAGGCCAGCTAAATATTGTTTCTATTGTTAGGAAAATACATAACCTGTTAATTTTGATACAAGTTCCCCGAACGTTGCTGTTTCCGTCGAGTTTTTTCGGTGCTGAGCAGCCGCCGGCGTCGTAACCCATCGTGCATTCTTTCTGCGCAGGTCCTCCGTATATAAAGTGCTGCGGCGCATTCGTTCCTCATCATTTTTACCTTTCATTTTGTCACGCGGTGACTCGCGAGGGGAGGTAGGGTGGGTATGGTTTCCTAACAATAGAAAATTTTTAGCCGGCCCCCAGCTATAGTTAGGAAAATACATAACCATACCCACCCTGCCTCCCCTCTCGAGTCACCGCGTGACAAAATGAGAGGTAAAAATGATGAGGAACGAATGAGCCGCGGCGCTTTATATACGGAGGACCTGCGCAGAAAGGATGCAAGGTGGGTTACAACGGCCGCGGCTGCACAGCACCGAAAAACCCAGGGAAACAGCAACATTCGGGGAACTTATGCCAAAATTAACAGGTTATGTATTTTACTAACAATAGAAACAATTTTTAGCCGGCCCCCAGCTATTGTTAGGAAAATACATAACCATACCCACCCTGCCTCCCCTCTCGAGTCACCGCCTGACAAATTGTGAGGTAAAAATGATGAGGAACGAATGAGCCGTGGCGCTTTATATACGGAGGACCTGCGCAGAAAGGATGCACGGTGGGTTACGACGCCCGCGGCTGCACAGCACCGAAAAACCTCCAGGGAAACAGCAACGTTCCGGGAACTTATGCCAAAATTAACAGGTTATGTATTTTCCTAACAATAGAAACAATTTTACACCTTCTTCACCATTAGGGAAAACAAGTCAAGAGGAATCAAGTCAAATCGATCTATCATCTCATGACGACCCTCCTCCATCGGACATCGAAAGCCCGTCATCTCCTATTGAGGGGGATCAAACTTCCTAACCCCTCATTCCGGACACCTCCATGGATCTCATACCGGCAACCCCTCGCTCTCCATCCAAGGATTCGGACCTTGACTGGTCACCAAGCCCATCTACCATGGAAAACAACGAAGCCCCTTTTGTTCCTTCCATAGACTTTCTTCCCACATTGGAAACTTCCACCTTTTCAACGGACTCTATAGCCCCCTCTCTTTTCGGCCTCAACTCCGACAAACTTCCGGAAATCAACCATGTGAAGTTGTTTACGATCTTGAAACACAAACTTCGTCTAAACGAACGTGCTAAGAAACAATTCGTAACGAATTATGAAAAAGCAAAAGCTCTCCTGGATTCTTTCCAAGCACAACTCTCCGTTCAAGAAGATCTCATTGCCTCATTACAGGTGCCAAAATCCTCTCTGCAAACCGAGAACACAAGACTACTCTAACTATCCGCTCAACATGAACTTTCAAATGCATTAGCATCGAAGGCTTCACCCTCCCCCCCCCCCCCCCAGGTCGCGCTGAACCACTATTGCACGCTCCATGGGTCCTGAACCGCATAACCTTCACCAAGTCACCGAGGCCAACCTACAAAACTCCCTGTCGGTTCCTCCACCCTCTTCTGGATCTGAAACCCTCTGATCCTAGGATTCGGCCTCTCAATCTTCCCTCAAGACCAGCCACCGCTGCTTCTGAATCCGGTGCTAAAGGGTGTGACCTCTTCCTCTAACCCGAACTTCGATCACTCCAATCTAACCCTCACAAATGCCTGGGAGTCCTTAACATCTGCAGCTTTGGGCCACCCCATCCAAGCTTTTTCCTTATGGCAATACGACAACGCAAGCTCCTTTGAACCTCTTCATCCGCACATGGCTAAGTTATCTATCCACCAGACTCTGGACTTACCTTGTGATATATGCTGTCACAAAGCTAAGGGCTTTCATTTAGGCATCCGCAACAACACCATTTCTTAGTTTAACCCACCACTTGCCGGACAACAAAACGTTAGAACGTTTAAGGGGCAAACGTATGATTGGCTACTGTCCTTAGATAAGGAATATTTTTTTTGTTTTGTTATTGATGTTTTGTTTCGTGTTGTTAGTCTAGTATATTGTATTCCTTTTTATATCCATGTTCGCTTATGAACCTGTTGTAGTCACCATTTACTATCTTTGCATATTGTAGTACAAATAGTGTTTTTTTTTCCAATTGACGTATTTTTAATTCCCTCGCACGCGAGCCTGTGCTCTTGTGACTTACTGTTCCATTTTTTATTGGAATAAACTTACTTACTACTACTACTTACATGCCACAATCGATATCTGCACAACTCTTTCCGAAATTTCGGGAATGGCTGAGGTTAGGCTTGAACCTGAGACCTCTGGAACACACGATAGTCGAGTTAACCATCAGGCCACCTTGGCCCACTGAGACTTAATACTCTAGACCATCAGGCCGCCTTGCCCCACTAAGCCTTAATACTATCGATCATCAGGCCACCTTGCCCCACTGAGCCTTAATACTATACACCATCAGGTCACCTTGCCCCACTGAGCCTTAATACTATACACCATCAGGCCACCTTTCACCACTGAGCCTTAATACTACAGACCATCAGGCCACATTGCCTCACTGAGATTTAATACAATAGCTGCGAGCACTGGGTCGTATTATTATTATTATTATTATTATTATTATTATTATTGACCATCGGGCCACCTTGCCCCATTGAGACTTAATACTCTAGACCATCATGCCACCTTGCCCCACTGAGCCTAAATACTTTAGAATAGTTCTCGTTCTTAAACTTAAACTTACGGTAACTATCCTACTAATACACAAAATCAGGAATTTTAATCACCAGTTAGTAACAGCACAAGCAGCATAGCTACAATTAAAAGTAGTTTTTTTTTCATTCTTCGTGTACATGTTTTGTCTTTGATATGGTGCGTAACAATTCTTGGTGCCCATGCTATGGATTTCAACTAAGCTACATTCCTAATTTCGAGGCCAATAAGGCCTCGAAATTGGTAACTAGAGAGGATAGAATGGCTTTAGTTATTTCTTCGGTGCTGGCTTTCGGTGCTGGATTTTTGATGATTACAGTAAGCAGCAACAATCATTGCGACCGTCGATACTCGTAAATGAACAAAAATTATAATTGCAACAATTAAAACCCGAATGTGCCCCGTTTGTTGTTAAAGATCTACTATATTATTATGGTGAGGACTTAAGGACTTGCAACAGCAACGATGCAATGATGTCTCTTAAACCAAGCGAAAATAGGTACAATAACTGTGGTGCATGAAGCTAACATGCAAACTGTGTCTGGTTTAAACCAAACAACGATAAGTTAATTTCGAGGCCTTCAGTGGGCTTGGTATAATTGAATGGCACATTTATTTTGTAGATACAAACTTCCAGAACGGAGTTAAATATGTTTAAATTGGCAGCAACAATCATTGCATGCGCAAGCGTTGATAGACCGGTAATTTTTTTAGTCTTCTTCCATCAGAATCGGATACGCGACTTTTCATTTTGTCCGTGCACGGAGGTTGGATCAGGGTAACACCAGATCGTGAGTGAGACGATCTATTTTCCTAAAACCAAGTGTCAGGGGTGCAGGGGGACGGTGTTGGTATTCAGACCACACAATGGGGGTGTGCTGAGGGGGATGCTACTAATTGGTGCCAGTATGGCTTAGTGGTAGGACTCTGGCCTTTGGTTTCGAAGGTGGAGAGTATTCAGACGGAGGGGGACGTATTCAAACCCTCAGTAGTGTGGAAAGGGGTACAGGGGTGGGGTAGTGGTAGCTGGGGACGGCATGGCGCAGGGGTGTGTGGATGGAGGGGGGATACCCGGAGGTTAAGTAAACTGAAGGCACGAGTCTCTTTTCTAAGAAAACCTGACACCTGAAGAGGCCAAGTCCCGAAAATCAGTCCCGTGCAGCATGCACGGGTCCAGCTAGTACGGGTCCAGCTAGTACATGTCCAGCATGCGCAGGTCCAGCTAATATGCAGGTTGCTTAAATTGTAGCATCTGGAATGATCATTAACAGGGACCAATTATGGTTCATGTTATCCACGAATGTTAGGAAATCAATAACTTGCGTCTCTTAGCACGAAATTCCTTTCCAAATTTAATTTACCAACATCAAAAGTCAAGGGAAATTTGCTGAAAAGAAATGAGTGCTAAAACAAATTACAGATTTCATAAAAGCACGAGTGTATTTGGTATGATAATTGTTATCTTTCCACAGAATGATTCTTTGAAGTAATGGAAAGCCAAATGGGCTCATGTTAAATAAATACGGATGCAAACTTATTTACGTTGCCTTTTTGGACTTAAATGTCAGACTGCTTGAGCGCGGAATAGAACCCACAATGTTTAAAACCAAAGGCAGAAGTCATATCGCTAAGTCATACTGACTCGGTCTTGTCAGTATGGCTTAGTGGTAGGACTTTGGCCTTTGGTTTCGAAGGTGGAGAGTTCAATTCCTCGCTCAGGCATTCTGATCTTCAGTCCAAAAATGCAACGTGAATAGGTTTGTATCCGTATTTATTTAATGTCTGGATTCGGGTTTGATAATTTCAATTTTCGATTAAGGAAGCAATTTCGATTTACGGTGTTAATAAGTTTACAATGTTTTCATCTATTTTCTTAGCTATGCTAGCCTTCATTACATTTCGTCCTCCAACCTGTAATTTCGCTTGCATCAGCGTTGCTATATAGTATATTTATGCCGCTCATAAACGAAGTTAAACGTTAAAGCTCAGAATCTTGACGGGAAGCAGCTTCGTATTTCTGTAAAAGTCCTGCGATTTACGAAAGTGACGCCATTGCCCTGATAAGAGCATAAGGTATACTGCGTAGATCTGTGGTTTGTTTGTTGGCGACCATTCAGCAACGAGTAAAGCTTTGATTTATATACCTACTGAGTAGAAAGGTATGGTCTTTTCAGTCTAAGTGGAGCATGGTCTCGTTTTGCGGAAAGAACACAAAACTGCTCAGTATCATGTTAATTTGCTCTATTCATCCATTTATTTTATTCAATACAAAGGTTTAATGCACCGAATTCATGCACAGGCCAGAGCAGTCTGTTAAATTTGAGTCGTGATGCATAATAGTACAAATCAAATTGCATAATAGGAATAGAAGTGCTCATAAATCATAACTCCACTTACTGTTCGTCCATCTAATTGTGATGACTGCATCGTCCAAAGTGATGGCATTTGATCAAAGAGAGCAAAAAACACAGGGTATGCCGAAAATACGAGCAGCACACCTAATATACATTTGACATCTGCAATGTTCTGCTGATCATATTTATCATCTGCTAAATCCATCCAATGATCTCGTTTGTGGCGGAAACAATTACGACAAAGTTTGGAAATACCATACTAAAGAGGAAAATAAAAGCAAATTAATTTCACGCTCAAGTCGTTTTTATTTCAACGTACTTCCTGGTTCCTGATTATTTTCTGAAAATAAGTTCAGTAACCCAACAGCGAAAAACCATACATTACATATAAAGCAATACATTAAGCCTTTTTCTGTACTAAGGTTTGTTTTGGATAACGTGCAATATTCTATTGGTGACACCTCACTGCCTCACACACATTCCACCATTGTCAAGATGGCCACAGTGGTATGACGCAAATAAACAAAAACAATGTAAAGTAATACAGTAAGCCATGTTTACTCACTTACTGTGGAGAGATTTGGGAACATCCACCTTAATATTCGAAAGGTGTGGAGAGGACAGTAGCGAGTGTTAAGGCGGATTCCCACCACCTTTTCCGTTTTCATTTCGGAATCAGAATCGGAAAGGAAAAATGTTACGTCTACCTAAAACAACAAAACGGTTCCCACCGCGGAAAGCAAGCGTTAGCGGCCATCCGATCATACAACGCGATTAAAAATCCAAGCATGTCACGCGAGTAGCCAACCACAATGGAGCTTCGTAATATGCGTTGAGCACGTGAAACCAAACATGGCGGAGTAGTGGGAGCGCTTCTCAGTTGACCACTTCACTGTCTATATTCATCCAAATGCCCGTATGTAATTTAATAATTAGTATTTTTTGATTTACAGGTCTCAACCGCCAAACGTTTCGTGCCGTAGTGTTGAGCGGCTCGAGCCACATTGTCTTAAATTTTGGTATTGTCGTATACTATCGCATGTGTTTAGCAAAAGCCCCCTGAATGATGCTAATCTGGGGGATGGTCAACATCACAATAGTTAGCACGAAGTCTCCGTCGCCGGGTGGGTACGTATTCAACGGCGACCTGGGCCAAGTTTCTGGCGGTAGCTAACAAACTACGATCTGCCGGCGTATCTAGACCACGAGCTATTTTTCTGTTAATCACACAATCGGTTTTTCTAAGCTGAGTAGCAAGTTACCTCCTCGTGTTTCTCAACTAAAATATCAATCGCTAACCGGCATCCATCTTTGTTGGGCTGGCGATCGACTGCAGTAGTGTGTCACGTGGGAGCAACTGTGCGCTGTGACTGGCTTTCCGATAAGCTTTCGTTTCGTTTCGTTTCGGAAAAAGCTAATCAGGTTGGAGTCAACTTTCGGATCGGAAAGGAAATAGGAAAGGTCTCGCGCATGCTCTGTTCAGTCATTGCCGTAGCAACTGCCTAAACTTTTCTGATTCAGATTCGAAATCAAAACGGAATAGGCGGTGGGAATCCACCTTTAGGCTTGCGATCTGTTACGGGCTCGCTCTAATTGTGATTCTAAGCTGTACATAATCACTACTACATCCTGCCCCTCTCCCAATCACTTAAAGGCCTTGGGTGTGGATTGTGATTACAAGATGGCGGTAGTTCCTGTAGCATGTATGTATGACACGGAGAGAATCTCGACGTTGAAAACAGGTTTATTCCACGTGACAACATCAAGAAGGGATCTGGATGATAGCCGTACATAATTGGGTAAACGTATAGTCCAACGTGTAGTCGACTCCTCCCTTCCAGACTGCGTGACTCACATGAGTTGAGTACCAAGCTAAAGTTTACCAACCAGTAACTAATGGAATGAAATCAGGTCACGGCATCCTTGGTACATTGACTGAGGTGGGTAAACATGATGATCCCGACTTACAAACGGTAGTCACAACATGGCGGAATCTACATAATAAGATCGTTGAAATCGAGACTACTATGACTACTACCATCAAGACTCAAATTTTTAAGTAACAATCACTTGAGTCGCTTTACATTCTTGGCGCACGTGTTATGTCTTTGCTACGGTGCTGAACAATTGCAAAGTGGTCGGCACCAGTAAGACCTCTGTAAATGAAAACAAAACAATGAGCCATTGTTACGCCGACGATTTACTTTCTGCCTCTCCCAGAAAAAAAAAACAAGAATTTCATAAAGAAATACATAAACTGCTTATGCAAAAAATCGCAACATTATTATTTTCATAGACGAAACACAAAGCTCTCTATAGGGCTTAAGTTTACATTAGGCACATACTCGATATCCTTACGATATTGATTCCAAATGGCTCCAACACCTTCCTAAATACAGAGACAGTTGGTTTCAAGAGCGCGGAAATGTATTAAAACGACTTAAAACAGTAGATTTGTAGCGCCACAATCAGTACATCTATACGGTGTTTGTGTTCGCTGGCGGGACCGGCAGGGAACCTTATATTTTTTTTCGTAAACAGTTCCGATAGGCGGGTTGTTATTGTCAGTTTTGTGTGTTTTTGTGTGGTTTTGTTGTTATTGTCAGTTAGGTTAGGTAAGTTTGGGGTTTGGCATTTCATACTGAGGTAGTTAATTGGTTAGGTTATGATGATGATGATTTAACGACTTTCCGCAATTTGGGATCAACTTGTAGTGCCTTCCGTGAAAATTGAAGGTAGGTTTTTTTCTCTGTTTTCGAATTTCAGGCCATGTGCGTAAAGAGAACATGGGAAGAAAACAGGCTCTCGTTAGATTTTTTTTAATGGACTAAGAATTACCTGCTGAGTAATGTTTTCCTCTTCCATTTTTGGGACAAACGCACCGTTTGGCCGTGGTGAAGGTCCAAAGTTCGCACAGCGCCGCGCCGGAAAGCAAGAAACTGGGCGAAAGTCCGGCAAGTGAAACGCCAAACCCCAACCAGTTCAATACCTCAAGTGAAATGCCAAAGCTGGTTCTTAACCTAACCTAACCGACAATAACAACAAAACCATACGAAACTAACAATAACAACCCACCTATCTGAACTGTTTATGGGAAAAAAATATCAGCCGGGAACATGGGAAGAAAACGGCCTCTTGTCCGTCAGTGCAAAAATTGCGGCTTTCATTAATTTCTGACAGCCAAATGAAGCCTTTGCCTTTGTGTTGTGAGGTTGTTGGAGCATAATTGATGTTCGTCCTGTTTTTTTTCCGGTGAGGAGCCCTTATTCTTCCCATAAGCCGCTTAAAGTAAACTTGTTCCCTCTATTGTTTATTTTACTATCGAAAGTGATCGTGGGATGAATTTATAATTCTGCCTTTATTATGTAGCGCTGCCCTTGCCTTCTAAATCCGTTAGCTAGGCACCTAGTATGCACTATCCCGTTGCCTCACACGTTTGTCGAATTCATACTACAAAAACGGTTACACTATCGATTATACAGTAATTACCTGATTAGCAGGAGCCACATAACTCCCCTGCTGCCAATACGCATAGAATTGGGACAGCCTTGCCGATGAACCGTAAAGTAGCCGCCATTTTTTTTTTTAGTTGGTCGCCAATAACCCAACAATAAATAGAATTCCGTTTTCCGTGTATGTTGTCAAAATCTGAAGTAAGCTGGGCCAGTTCCGGTTCAACCTTTTTTTCATACAGAAACATAATAGGCAAAAATTTTTAGTCAAGACCTACAACCCTTCATATGCAAACGATTTAACCCCAAACTCTTCAATAACAACGCCTACAATTTGCAGGCACGTCTTCTAATCGAAATCATGATAAATCGACTAATATTTCGGTCACTTCCGGCCAGACGCTAAAGGCGATAGGCATAACCCGTGCAAATAAACGACTGGAGTGGGACGTGACGTCATTTAACAATAGCTCACGACGCAAGCCCCTTTTTCTCCCCAACTGTATATATATGCATAAGCAGTTAAAAAGACCAAAGCCTAGGATAAAGGTTTCGACTTTGTTCTACAAAAGCGTATTTATTTATCTCCTACAGAAATATTTAAATGTCAGTACCTGGCAAAGGCGTCGGCGCTGCGTTGTGAATGGGGTTGCTGATTGAGTGAGGGTAGCGAAAATTTAATGGACGAAACTTAATTAGGTCAAACATGGACATACAGATAAGCTGAACGACCAAACCGTACCAGTGTTGCAAACGGCAATCCAGCACAACTTGTGGGTACAACAAACTTCAGTAAGCAAAAAAAAATTTATTAGCTAACCAACAATTTTTTCATGCAACGATGCTTGAGCGTGACAATATTTAAAACGGTGCAGCCAGTGATTTGAGTTACAACATGTGCTGATTGAGTGAGCGAAGCGAACGAAAATCAGCGTTTGTTAGCCAATGGGCGTAAAAAAATAGATTGAACAAACTTAATTCGATGAAAGCGTTTGTTAGCCAGTGTGCACAAAATTTGCATTGAAGAAACTTAATTCGGTGAAATATACACATACACATGAGCAACCAAACCGTACCAGTGTTGCAAACGGTATATCCAAGACCTTCCCCTAGTTCTCCATAAAAACATTGCTGTACGTGCAGCAGGATGGAAGGGAATGGGAGGGTATTATTTTTGGACTACGTAGTACAAGACGTTACACGTAACAGTAACAGTAGGGGATCGATAATGGGTTAACAGTGAAAAAATGATAGTTAACAATAGGACGTGGAGAGACGGCTACAAATCGATAGAGAATCAACAATCGACAACAAGCTTCTTCAGCCGGAAGACTTAAGGAAGCAGGAAGAAACATTAATAT
>JAHWFP010235303.1:37612-64126 GCA_023313725.1 Lithobius niger
CCCCCCCCCCCCCCCAGCAGATCGTCACCGTGGACAGGAGCAGGCTAATGCGGTTTTTTCTTATTTATTTATGTTTTCAGAATCGCCGCAGTACCTACTATTATACGAACTACTCACAGTTCTCCCTTTGTTCTCAATGGCAATAGATTTGACTTCATGTTGCAAAACTGTGACTCAGGGAACACAACGGTCAGTAAAACTGAACTAAGCACCCTGTAAACTTATTACTTTTTGACTAGCGGAATGGGAGATAACATCCGTCAGCTTCATGTTCAACGCACTATGTAGAAGTTAAAATCAAAAAAAAATTTTACGGATTATTGTTTGGTAGTTGTGCCATCCTCTTCTAACTTTTCGGTTGCTAACCATAGCCCAAGTCCAACACTCATTTGATTTACCACTGCACAACTGGGAGTAATGGGTGGTAAGATGGCACCAAAGAGCAACTTAAATTCCTATAAGGCAAACGTGGGCAGACAAGATAGGAGATAAAATCCATCACCTTCATGCTCAACACTTTATGAAGGAGTTAAAAATCGAAAATTATCTTACGGATTGTTGGAAGCTTACTGTTCCCCCTCTGACCCTTCGTTTGCTAGCCATACCTCCAACATTATTTCGTTTATCTCTACACCACTGGTGGTAAGGTGGCGGCGCGGGGGGGGGCAAAGGGTAAAATTAACCCGGGCCCCACCTGGCAGGGGTTCTTGCTCCAACTGAGTGAAGGTTAAAAAAGAGGAAAGCCTCCATATTATCACTAGTATAAAAAAAAAGGTCTTTTCAGGGCACCCCAATAGTGAGTTTATGGGTCTGGGGAAAGAGACCTCAGTTTAAAACTTTGCGCTGGGCCCGGGGAACAACAAACGTAAATAATATGCTAACACTCAACACTCCCCACTGCAGCTCTCCCCTCCTACTTCGTTGACATAGAACAACCAGTCGAGCAGGGAAGCTTTGCCAAGCAGGAAAGCATCGGGCAGCGAATGTAACATTGGAAATGCCTCTGACTGTACTTAAAGGAATACTAAACCCTCACTTTTCCAATTTTTTTAATGATAGCTAAAACCCTAAAAACCCTTTCAAAACTTATAAAATGTTGCTTGCCTTTTTACTTACGTCGTAATAAATTAAAATAACTGCATTTTTTAAGACTCCCAACCAAACGTAACACTACGAGAGCTCGCGACTATGGAGGTTTCGTGACGCAGCGTGACGTCAAAACATTTAAGGGAAATGGGGAGCGCATCCCTTCCCATCGTGCAGCGTGCGCGACCTAGTCTCTGCGTGGAAAACAAACATGGCTACCAACAACGCTGACGCTGTCACTGTCAATTCGTTGCAGCTGTATCAGTTTGAACCTATAACGCCACTGTTTCCTGTAACATCCAACCACTTCCGCAGCTGGGTGGCATTTTTTCGGCATTCGGTAAGCGGAACAAACTTATTTTGTGGTTTGACAAACTTTTACACTCCGCTGTGCACGACGGCATGAGGTTTTAGCGGCGAACGAGCTAACCGGAAACGATCTCCCAGGCGTTGCCGTTTTGTTTCTGGCGCACGCACAGGTCACGCAGACAGCTGAAAGGCGCCTTAAAAGTCTTGACGTCACAATGCGTCGCTCAAAGGAGATTTTCTCCAAAGCTTGTGCATCGTCTGCTTAAAACAGGTGGTTTAAAAATTCGTACGGCTTAAACAATGACACCTATTGACGTCGGATGATTGTTAACATTAATTCCAGTATCTAAACTATCGATAAAAAATTAATTGTTAGAAGGTTTAGTAATCCTTTAACATCAATGGTGTAACTAACACACACACAATAAATTAATATAGTCCAGTTGTACGTCAGCGAAGTGCTTGGGACCATTTTTTAAAATATAGAAGTGTAGGCTACTAGGAACCAGAAGCCAGCCATGATTTGCAGACTTCCCGACCTTACTAGTCTGCTTCTGTGCACAAACACGGCTTACCATATTCGTTATTTCGGCAATTCGTTATACGACTGGATTGTGAGTGCGTCTCTTAAGATGATGTATCCCAAAATTTGGCCACACAGCAAAAAGTAACGATGAGATTAATTAAGTATGTGAAAAGAACTACGGACTGTTGAGTTATTCCACATGCTTAAAAATTTAGTACGTCAACTGGTTATTCACATCATCGGATCGACTACTGATAACCACATCAGTATCGCAATAACGAAACGCTTCCGTTACCTAGGTGCAAATATGCGCAACTTTGGCTCCGGCTAAACACAGAGATTTTGAAAACCCCATCACCACAACCAAATGCAACATATGGATGCCACCTGCCATTGAAGTAGTCTACATCGCATGCCATACAGATACTACAGTAAACCTACACCACAGGGCATATACAGTTAAGTTGCCCACATGCTCCCTGGGTCCAACAAAATGGTATATTCGTGATCGCCATTGACAACACTTGCAGTGGGGCAGTAGCAGCATCGAAAATTTTAAAAATCGTTATTGTGAAAATGATAAAAGTTGGATCTGTCACCCAATCCAAGTCTTTTGTTCAGGAGGATCCGAAACATCTTTCTGCCTAGTTTTCAAGCTAGAAGATGAAATTTCTTATTTCACGTTGTCACTTTGTTGGTTGCATGTTTGTTGTGTGGTCATACTGGCTTAGTGGTGATAAAGCTTATACTAACTGCCTACAGAAAATGATAAGGCGAAGACTGGAAAGGGGGCCCTGGCCTAGTGCCTACCAGTCAGTCCTGACCACTGTGGCGAGAGACTTTAGCAGGTTCTTTCATTGCCTAAGGGATGTCTTCTGAACATTATCTTGGTACCCTGCGATGATCGGAGGCTTCCCGGTTTGAATTCTCTGGTTTTAACCTCCCCCTTACTAGACTTGTATCTTGTAGGGGTTCGTGCATGATAAAAACAATGAAGGTTAAGAATATCATCCAACTAGCTGAATTTATATAGATTCCTAATATTTTGCCAGCTAATTATGGCGTGGCTTCTTCAGAGGAGTGGTTTGTTTACTTGAAGGCTAGAAGCGGAAGGCTGCACCGGAAATTAAAGTGACGGATGTGGAACACAATGGTGAATGTTACAGTAAGCTCCCGTTGGAGGTTATAATATTCGTACTGTTTAACTGGATGTGGTCGTCTCGAGGGCTGATAGAGTTGAATGAAAGGTTTCAGTGCAGACGATTCTTGCTTGATACCAGTTTGGAGTTTGACCTTTCCGGCACAGCCATTCGCTTCCAGTAAATAAACCTCTGGCGAAATACAGGGTGAACCAAAATTTGAAACCAACAATGACTAGGCTTGTAACAATGTCCTTTCTACAATGAAACGTTAGCTATGGGAGGTGCTGTATTCTAGAATGCGCATTGTTACAAGCAGAACTCAACAAAGCAGAGCTCAACAATGGGTACATAATTTTGGTTCACCCATTAAAGGAATCTGAATTTTGCTAGTTGGGTGAGATTTTTCTCCATCTAACAAGTGTTAATTCAGATTGTGCAAGGCTCTAAGGAATTAAAAAAAAAGCTGGGAACCCAGTTGGTATCGGCATTCAATCGGATCAGATGCTCTGACATCAGGAGTGGATCAGAAAAACCTGTATTTTGTCAATCCCTACCCACATTTACTACAAATTATTGTAATCCAGCCAATAAATGTTCCAGTTACCACAACTCTGCTGAACGACTTTCTGATTTAGATTTTACTTCGAAAACAAGTTAGCAACTTCTGAACCAATCACCACCTATTATTAAAAATTAGCATATCAGATTTTCTGCATGCTTGGCAATCTCCCCCCCCCCCCCCCAAAAAAAAAATTATATACTTACACCTAGACATTTAATCATATTCCAGTTCATATCTTTTGCTGGCTTGACATGTTTGTAAAGTGGAAGTCCTACCCACAAAAATGCTGAAAAAGACAATTAAATACTACGCTGAGCTCACTTCTGACAATTAGCACGAGTTAACGGCAGCAGTATCCAAGATATTATTAGTTAAAGAAACTTGGACTTTTGACAAGCAAATTAGGCCTGCTTTTCAACCTCATCATGTGGTAAAACTATCTACCTAAAATTATTTCCTGTAACATTTCAACCCATTGCAAACCTTTCTGCATTAGGCCTAAATGTATTCCACGACCAGTACTTAAATGCAGCCATAATTACTTCCACAATGCAGAAACCAAAAAAGTCCAAGTTTTGCTCAAAACTGGCGAGTTTTTGGCAGCTTTTCGGTTGCTGGCTTAAATAGTACAAATGTAATACACATTTACCTTTCCTAATAGTCTTTTTGGTTTGAATCTCCCTCTTTTTCTTTCTCCCAGAGGGTCTTAAGTCATCTCTCCTTACTCTCTTTGCTCTCCTGGTTGCTGGTGGTGTTACTGCCTTCATTGTTGCTGCCTTCAGATTGTGCTTGATTGGTGGACAAGTTTTTCCATTGCTTGTCAAGCCTGCTACTCAGTTACAAGCCTTCCAATTTACTTGTAAGCTGGCTCTTGCACATTCATAAGCTAAATAGAATTTTCTTGGTAGTGTTGCATTACCATCGATAGTAACACTCGGAGGTGTGCTTCTTTCCTTGTGTCTGATGAAAGCATCACCTCCGTTCAGTGGTGTAACGTACAGGTAGGCTAGGTAAATGTTGCTTAGGGGCCACTGGTACTCGTGGGGCTCGCTAGGCCTCGGCTATGATGTGCCTGCTCTGCTTCCCTCGACAATGGCTATTCACTCTGGGGCCGATTGTATAAGTATGACTTTTTTTTTGCTCACCCAAGTTGGGTATGATGCAAAAATCCATAACACACCAAAAATGACAAAATCAAAATAAAATAGACGAGAACCAAAAGAAAAATTAATAAACAGTAGAGTGACTGCAGACAGGAGTACTGCGACCACACCTCAAAAGACATCTCGAAGGAAGTCACGCTGTCACACATCACGCTCGCTGTTGGCTGCGCGTTCCAATGTTTGATAGTGTCAGGGAAGAATGTGCGGGCAAAAAAGTTCCTTTGGCACTGAAACAACTTAATCTTTCTGGGATGGTCGTGACGTCCAAGGTAGTCAGGGTGGCTCATAAAACCCATAGGATTCAAAAGTGTATCACCAGTTGTCACCCGGAACAGGAGAGTCAATCTATGCTCCAGCCTTGTTCTCTCTACATTGGTCCAGCCCAGGTCGCCCATTAAACCAGTGACACAAACGTCACGTGCCCAAGTATGGTAAACCATCCTTGCAGCTCTTGTCTGCAGCCCTTCTAAAGCTGCAGCCTCAGACCCCGTTGGATGCCAAACAGCAGAAGCGTAGTTTTAGTAGAGTCTAGCAAGCATGTCAAAAAGAGTTTTCCTCGCATCGACAGTCGAGTCCCACATCACACGATTGCTTTCACGTTTGGGGTCCAATGAAGACCTACCTGAGGTACTGCGCGTTTGAGAGAAATTAAGGTACTTAAGTAGTACTACGTCGTTCGCATTGTGAGTGAAAAACCAAAAAGTATGGACATCCACAACATCATTGAGATTTTTGCGTTGAGGAAAACACGGCTAAAGTATCGCCTTAAGAGCCTCAAGTAGTGAATTAACTACGGCATGTAAATTTCATATTCAAAGTGCTATATGTTAAAACCAAGTCTAAGTACCCATTTAACAAGTGTAGAATTGTAATTACTAATTACAGTAATTAGTAACAATTTAACAAAGCTATAACAATTCGACAGAAAGTAGCCTAAAAAATGCCACACAGATGACCAGAACTGTTTTTTCTAAATTTTTTTCAAATATTATTGTTGCTTGCATTACGAAGTCATTTTTTTTGGCCGAACGTGAATCAAACAATGCGTCTGTATCATTTGTGACAAGACAGTCGGTCACAAAGCTCAAAGATTGGGGGAAAGGGGGGAGGGCGGCAGGGGGGGGGTTGCAGTAAATTTTGCCTATGGGCCCGGAGACACTTTGTTATGCCACTGCCTCCGTTCGTTCCCAATCGATCTTATGTTTGGTCCTCTTACTATGAATGGCAATGGAGCCGATAGTTCGCTTTTCCTAGTCGACTATTAATAGACTGTGCATGCTCCTTGTAACCGATGTAACTAACCCTGCGGACATTCACCGCAGGGGACCCAGTATACGGCCCCGTCAGAGGTTTCTCACTCCCACTTTCGCTTCCAGCTTCTGGGGGCTCTTCTTTTTCTCTTTCTCCGTCCTCCTCAACAGCTCTCAGCTGGCACGGGCCCTGTAGCAGAATCAGAGACACGCGACGCTATGTCGCAGTAGGGCTGGCAGTGTTGCAGTAGGATTTATCCTGCACTTTTTTCTTTCTTTGTGTTCTTTTTGCGATCATTTCGCCAAAAATTGACCGATTTTGACGTTCAAATACACCATTTTAACCATTTTTTTCGAGAGCTTTTGAATGGTGCTATTGTCATGACGATAGGTTTGGTCGTTCTCAAGTTGTTTAGCAAAAATAACTTACAAAGGTCTAGAAAAAAGTTCTCACAAGAAACTTGTTCATGAACCCAAATGGGCCTAACTCAAAATTTTGCACAATGCAAAATTCCATCTTCACATCCTTCCTGCCACCCGCAAACACCACCCTCTTCCCACAGACCTTTTTTAGTTTGCAAAAAGCTTGTAGCAGACCGACTGTAAATATTCTACTTCTAGGGGCACAGGTAGGGTATCGGTGGTTCGCACGAGATGGGGCTCCGGTTTGGGTGGGTGATTATATACAGGGGGTTTGGCGGGTCCGGGGGTTAGGTGGTTTTTTCCCTCTCCTCTTTCCCAATAATTTTGGTCCCCAACATTTTCCTAAGATTCGATGGTTTTTGGAAGAAATCGTCTGTTCCTGCTTTGGCCATCCTCATTTGTTCTTCTCCTGCGGGCACGCAAGTCACTACGTCCATTGGCTTGTCCACGACTCCATTCGTTTCTTTCTCCTCCATCGGGGTTTTCCATGCTTGACGTATGCCATTGTTCAAGGCCTGAGCCGGACATCCAAGCTCAAGGTACTTCCCTTCCTCTTTACTCTCACAAACCACTCCTTTTCTTCGCTAACTTATATCACTCTCCCACGGATATGCATCATTTCTCCTTTCATGATGGCAAGGAGTTGGTTCTTGGGATGGCCAGAGGTCAACTCATTCCCCCGATCTGTGGGGCTGGCTTCACAAATGGTGCCCACCGAAGATTTCCATTCCCCTTTCTATCAATGAGGGTGTCCAAGAACGGGATTTTGCTTTCCTTCTCTTCTTCAGATACGAAACCTTGGTTCGGAGCCCAGTTGTTCAGCGTGTTTTCAACCTCAGTCAACACCTCCTCCTTCCTGCAAGTCAAGTATCGTCCACGAACCTCTCCCAAAATTTGAGTTGGGTGGTTGTGGCCCCATGCTTATTAATGTTCTGCAGCAAGATTTTGGCGATTCTTGGTGTTGAAGAATACCCCAATGGAACTGCGCATAGATGTTCGCAAGAATAGCCTTAAGCAGTATCCGGTCCAGTTCAACGTCCTCCTTTGTTATCTTCAGCCTCCCAGCTGCCTTGTCGAACATTTGCATGATAGGACAAGCTAGGAAAGAGCGCAGTGATGCTAAACGACACGTCTTTATCTACCCTACTTCTTCCAGACTTCGAAGAAGGTCGGCAGTATTCTTCAGAGAATGCTGGCCCCACATATACATTTGGCGCCGGGATGCTAAAATCTTATCGATGGGCTGGGCAGGACCCCACTTGCCGACGTAATCATCTGGATAGGGTTCTCCGGTTTATGTACCCTAATCTTGCCAAATATGCTGAATTCTGGAATCTTTCTCCGGTTGAAGCTGAAATGCAGCCTCTGTGAAATGCCTTCCTCGTCAGTTGAACCATAACTATGAAAAAGTGTGTGGTTACACTTGGTCCATAGTGAGTAACTAAACATTTGGTTGGTCTGGTATTACGGCTTGCACCACTTTGAGGGCCTTAAAGTTTATCTTTACAAGTCAGTATGCTGAATGCATAATTAAAATGCAAAAATGCCAACGTGACTGGTTTAAATACAAATCTGACAGTGCTTCATTTGATACTCTCCGAGACCCTGAAAAAGAGCCATAATTGCCATAGTCGACCGAATTTGGATTTTTTTTGTGTCTTTCAGTTAGTGTTTGTCGTCTGTTTGGGACACGATAACGTTTGCTATTCGTTTCGATTTGGTTACATTATCTTAACAAAGGAGCTTTGGTTCACGAAAAAAAGCGTTTGAGATGAAATTTCTCCTTCAAATATTTTCCGAGATATTCTGGTGATATTTAATGATATTCGAGGTAGAACAATGAGCATAACAGTTGCTGTGCAGAACAATGAGCAGTAATCACGTAGGCCTAAGTGAAACATAGGGCTAAACTGAACCCTGTGCAGAAATCGTATAAGAAATAATTGTATTGTAGCATGTTTAACTTGGCCAGGTAATTGTGATCTTCAGAACTAGTGCAGTTACATAGAAGAAAATTCTTACAGTTACATAGAAGAAAATTATTAAATAACTGAAATATATATAGTATAGTGAAATTTCCTGTGAATAGACCAAAAATATGCATTAATTCAGCCAGTGTTCAAACTTGCAAGATAATTTCAAAAGAGTCGCTATTATTCTGGGGGTGGAACAGTATTGTTCAGAGAATTGTATCATTTTTAAAGATGTAAATTGAGAAAAATGTAGGTAAAAATCAAAATCGCTCAAAATTTTTGTGTGAGGCATTGTTATATCACAGCACTCGAAGAGAATGTAATATCCTATAGTACCTAGTCGATGAAAGCACAAGTGATATAATACCTACTTTTACCTTTAAAACTCGAACATTTTACATTAAAATAGGGAAAGTGGTACCTTACCTACTAAATACAAAATTCAGTCTATAGAATAGAAGAAAAAAACCCAAAATTAACTTTCAACGGCAAATGCTCAAAAATTTGGGCACCAGCCTGTTTTACCCCAACTTGAGCATGCTGAATTCCGAATCTGTCCGGTGCCAAGTTGAATTTCTCCTAAGGTCGGAATTCAAGACAGCATCCAAAAATTGTGACCCAAAAACAGTTTTTTGCTTCTCTAGCGTCTAAACCGCTCATCCGATTGAAAATAAATCGGTAACCAATTATGTTTAGAATATAATTTCCTTCAAAAAAGGACTCATTCATATTTTTCGTAAAATTAACCCTTCTGACCCAAATTCGTTAATTAAGTTCTATTAGGCTGTATTGTGCATGCTATACATATCAACAGTGCATATGTGAATTATAATTCCTGACTTCTAAACACCTGTTAGTTCTAATTAAGATCTAATGACATAATTGATCTTAAATGAAATAATTTATTTTAATTAAGAGGTAATCGATGGCAGGTTTTCTACGTTGTAGGGCTGCGATTTTTGCGTCGTTTTATAACAAGTTCCATCTTTAAACTGCTGCAGTGACCGTTTTAATGCTGATAAATGTATGTAATTAGGCGTAGAAGAAAGATGAAGATGTATATTTTCTAACAAGGGTAATTAAAAGTATTTATTTTAATTAGGATAGCTACAGCAGTAGTTTCAAGATGGAACTTGTAAAACGATGCAATAACCACAGCTCTACAACATTGATAACATGCCGTAGCTTAGCTCTTAACTAAAATAAATCTTTTCAATTGCCCTTGTTGGAAAATATATATCTTCAGCTTTCATCTACGCCTAAGCACATTCATTTACATTAATTAGAAGAGCTAGCTGCAACAGCAGTTTAGGAATTTGTGAAACAACGCAAAAATTACAGTGCTACATCGTAGATAAACTACCGAAGCTTAGCTCCCAATTAAAGTGAATCGTTTTAATGACCCTTGTTAGAAAGTATGCATTTTCTTCTTTCATCTAAGCCTAATCTCATTTATTTATCTCCATTAGAACGTTTGTTGCAGCAGTTGAAAGGTGGAACTTGTCATAAAATGACGCAGGAAGCACAGCGCTACAATGTAGAAAAACATTCTAACTAATTTTTATTTTAATTATTACAATATCCCCCGTTAGAAAATATACAACTTCAGCTTTTATCTAAGCCTAAGTACATCTATCTTAATTAGCATGGCTACTGCAGCAGTTTAAAAATAGAACTTGAGGTAAATAGATGCAAAACTTACAGCTAGAGTGTAGCTAGAGCAATGCACACGTTGCCCTCACTGTTCGCACACGTTGCCCTTTTCGCCAGTAACTACCTATTTTCCATGATCCATCATCCATTCAACGATGTCACTAAACTTTGACTCCTCCCTCGTCACGTCATTATTGCTTATTGCTTCTTTTCTCAAGTCTTAAACTCTAACAAGACCCAAAAAGCTGAACGAAGAATGCCCTGTGAATGAAGCTCAGCTTGTAGCTTCAGACTTAGGTAAATAAACAACTGTTTGGTATGCTACATTATTTCTATATTTTTTATTGTAGGCCTAGTACAGTACTGTAGACCTGTAATTGGTATTTGACTATTTGTTTACTGAAAGTTGTAGCGTTTCGAATTTGATGCACAACCTCCCCATCGGTTGGTAAGAAAAAAAAGTTAACATCCATTGGCCAAAAATTCCGCTCCCACCACCAGGCACCAGGTCTTCCTTATGCACATGTTGCCCTCTGCCTAGCTACATGTTGCCCAAATTCCTGGATATGCCACTGCTGCTAGATAAACTGCTCCTAATTAATACAAATCATAATTACCCTTGTAGGAAAAGACACATCTTCATATTTCATATAAGCCTAACCACATCCATTTATCTAATTAGAACAGCTATTGCAGCAGTTTAAAGCTGGAACTTGTCGTAAAACTGCTAAAAGCACAGTGCTACAATGTAGAAAAACTGCCAAAATTATAATTAGCCTTGTTGGAAAAGATACATCTTCATCTATATAATATATAAGGCTAATCATATCCATTTATAATTAGAACAGCTATTGCAACAGTTTAAAGCTGGAACTTGTCGTAAAATGACGCTAAAAGCACAGTGCTGCAATGTAGGAAAACTGCCATAGTTTAGCTTCTAATAATTTCCCTTGTTGGAAAATACACATCATCACCTTTCATTTAAGCCCAATTATGTCAGTTGATCTTAATTAGAACTAACAGTACAGCTGTTTAAAATCAGGAATATACAACACACTGTGCTGTTGTATGTGAGCATACATAAACGGCCTGACAAATTAATTCACGAATTTGAGTCAGAAGGGTTAATTTTACGAAAATATGCATAGAACCTATTTTGAAGGAAATTGTATTCTATACATAATTGGTAACTGGGTTATTTTCATTTGGATGCACGGTTTAGACACTAGAAGCAAAAAACTGTTTTCGGTCATCATAATTTTTGGACACCATCTACTATTCCGGGCTTAAGAGGATAAATTCGACTTGGCACCGGGCAGATTCGGATCAGCATGCTCAACTTAATGTAAAACCAACTGGCATCCAAAATTTCTCTACATTTACTGTTAAGTTATAGTTTTTGTTCCAGTCGATGTAGGCCTAACGTGAAATTTTCAAGTTTTAAGGGTAAAAATAGGTTTTATACCACTTGCACTTCATTTCAATGATTTCATTTTTATGTAAATTTCTCTCAATTAACACCCTTAAAAATGCTCCAATCCTCTGTAAAACACTGTTCCACCCTAAGATTCATTAGGGACTTTTTTGATTCTTTAATCTGGTGCCAAAATGTAGTTAGTTATCCTGCAAGTTTGGACCCTGTCAATTTTGGTCAATTTTTACTATACTATAAGATTGCAGACTATTAAGACCGTGCTTTACCAACCAGCAATTGGAAAACCATATATTGTCTCTGCCCACGTTGACTTCAATCCAATATCTACCAACGAAATTCTCAAGAAATCAACTGATAAACCAGGTAAAGTACTTTCCATCAGTACTTTAAAACTTTAAATTAAATAAATAAAATTAAATTCCGCAGGATAAAAGATGTTCCTTACCAGTTGCTATCAATGAAGCGCCAACACAAGAACCAAATGCAACTGGAAAACAGTTCTGCGAACCCGGAACACAATTGTGAATATCAGCTGAAAATAACAGGGAAAAAATGTTAACTTTAGCTAGACGTACTCCATATCTCCTATCAGATACTATAGCATTCATTGTCCGTTTATATCAATCGTTTAGTCTTGTGGAAAAATTACAGTACACCATACAGAAGGCACATTAAGTAAATGACACGTCAGAAATCTTGTGTGTCTGTTGGGGCATGGGTATCATTAAATTTCCTAATTAGTTTCAGAGCAGATTGCTCCTTTCAACAGCGAGGTAAATGCAGACACGGGAGGTAAACATCTCTCCTCAAACATTTCCACGTGTGTCAGGTATTCGTACGGAAACACCTTTTCGCCAAGGCCTTGTACAAATTCCATCGATTCACCTTCGAAAAGCTTGTCCGTGATGTTAAAGGCCATTAAGTAAACGATACGTCAGAAATCTTGTGTGTCTGTTAGGGCATGGGTGTCATTAAACTTCCTAACTAGATGCAGAGCATATCGCCCTTTTCAACAGCGAGGTAAAATCAGAAACACGGGAAGTAAACATCTATCGTCAAACACACTTCCACGTTTTGTCAGGTATTCATACGGAAACGCACCTTTTCACCAAGGACATGTACAAGTTCCATCGATTCACTTCGAAAAGCTTGTCCGTAATGTTAACTGCTTGAAGTTCGAAGCTAAAGTTTCCAGCGATGCCGTCATAAACGCTAAACTGTTGATGAAAGTAAAACCATCTAAACTCGTGCTGCTGATTCTTTCCTCGTTTTTTAGCGATAACCATCACGTTATACAGGGCATTCAAATCATTAAACGAATTCAAAGCCTTGACTATGAAATGACTTGTCGTATTTTTCGAAATTATGCATAACCACCACTATGTTTTTGTTCAAAGTGCAAGCAAAGTTACACTCGCTGTCCGGGGCACCTCTAAATTCACCGGTGACGTGGTTGTGGTCTCGTACTTTTGTAAATCCGTTAAAATGTTTCATGGTGATGCATAAATGCGAAGATAGCACACCGCAGCTGTTTTGTGGAGCAACCACAGCTCCTTGGTTAAACGTTTCATCCACTGCTTGTGGGAATCCATCTAAGCCACAATCTTTTTCTGCTCCTGCAATAGAGTCGAAGAAAACCTGCACACAGTTTACTCCTCTGTACAACGTTTTGGAAAATACTCTGCCTAAATGGTCCACAACCAAGTACACAAAAATTGCATGCTTGGTGTATGTGGCTTACTTAGGTGATGTATCATATCCATCACAACCGGAGACTGGATGTAACGCCGCTTCAATGTCCACATTGGCAACCGTTTCAGCTCGTTCTTGAAATTCTTAAACTGGACAACATCATTATCGGGCAGTGAGGTCTTTTGATATGGAACTCCTTTGCATGGAGGAAGGTGACAGTTTTCTTACCTGAAACGATTTTGAAAACCATGTAAGCAATGTCTGCAAAAATGCTTTAAACGCTTTTTAGGGTTGAAACTCGCAATGAATTTGAAGTCTTTGAAATAAAGTGTTTATCATAACGTAGTGTCCGTTAAGAAGACGCAAGTCAACGTGATGCCTACTTTTAATTAAGGAACTCTCACGATAAATGAAAGTTTCATCATCCTCGAAACCAAAAACAGGTACCAAAATGTTGTTGGTTTTTTTTGAATGCCCCGACCTTGGATAAAGGATTCAGCCAACATGCCAACAAATTAACACGAGGGAGGTAATATTTCATATTCCAGTCACGTCGCGAAGATGGAACAGGGTTTATACCAGCCAACGCAGACCACACAAAACATCTATGATCCTGACTACGCACGTTGGCCAGTATATTGGGCGTATTTTCAGATTGTTGGGGAGTGTCACATAACCTTTCCCGGCACATATGGCCTACAGATACCAGTGCGTAATTCTGTACACATGCAGCAGTTGACAACCCATCCATTTCCTTCTACTGCAAACTGTCCAATACTATGCGGAATCTTGTTTGACATTTCCGAAAGAACGTCCTTGTACCCCATTCTGGTCAGGTTGAAATTGAAATAAGCTTTAATAGTTTCCGTACTATTCGTCGCTTTTTCAAAGAGAATGCATAATCCGATTTGAGCTTTTTGTTTACCATAAAAGACGTTTGCATTGCTCTAAAGATCCCAATATTTATCCTCGTACAGTTCCAACAATATCAACAGTGCATTTCGTTCGATGTAAAATGCCGCTGAACCATCAAGAAGCAGCTGTTGAAAGCATCACGCACGTGATGAAACCCTCCTAAATCCAAACTTAGCAGCCTCACCTCGAGTTTGGTATAGTCGGTCTCATCCGTCTTGTCTTTAAAATTGTGAATCATGTAGGACAAGGTGCAGTTGATTCCGGTATTCTTTATTATACGCACTACTAGAGATCTGGCATTGTTTACTACGAGGTTGAAATTTGCCGACATTTGAGAAATTATTTCTTTCATCTTTTTTTTTGATGACTCTCCAATTTCTCTTCCACGTTGTTTTACAGCCCCACCACACTTGTTCCGTTTATACGTGAGCCGGTTAGAGCAGGTTACGTTACATTTTCTTTCGTGTGGCCTTTCGTGACTCTTGTTTTTATGTCTTGTCCCTGAATGTCTTCTGGCATTATTGACACGGGAAAATCTCATTGTCAAACATTGGAAGATCGTCGAAACCGTCTCTTTGATCGCCGGAAGAACATTACCCGAATGCAAAATCGTGGTATGAAATCTTTTCCAAATCTGAGAAATACTTCCAACAGGCTTCGCAGTAATACAGGGTGGTCTATAAAAAACTGACAAGCAAAATTTTTCTAAGTCCAAACTTTTTTGTTAGACATCCGTTCTATTAGACATCTTCTGACCTTTTACGGTTCTGGAGGGCTCCAACAAAAAGATTTAGACTTAAAAAAATTTGGCTCGTCAGTTTTTTATGGACCACCCTGTAATACTCCCAGGCATAATAATTTTTCCATCACATCACTCGTCATGCGCCAAAAATTCATCTAGGAAGAAAACAATTCCTCCGCAATTGTGACAAGAAAGGTTTATCATGGAAGGCTTCTGCCGATGATTTTCCACCTCTTCTCGCGAGAAAAACTCAACTTTGCATTTCTTGCACTGGAACCTTGAAACCACCTTGTACTTAACAGACATGACTAATATGAAGACCTACTGAATTATCCGTGCCAGTTATACTTACCGCTCGCTGAACTAGAACGCTTTCCAGGGTTTGTATCGATAGCACTCACCTGCCGAACGAGCTGCCAATATTGATGAAAAACTAGCGCTACATCATAGCCTCCAAAAATGACCTGGTTTTTTTGATAAATATGGTTCTGCAATAATTTTTTCGCCATTATGACAAAAGCTTGGAGTAGGATACTGAGGGGGCTGAAATAGAAAGTTGCACGATCGAACAAACACCTCCATAAAAATGCACATAGGGGAGGAGAGTGAAATGCTCTTCACACCCCCTTAAAAAAAACCTGCGAAAAATACTCATTTAGGAGTAGGGGAAAAACACCTAACTGCAGGGGTTTTCCGGAGGGTTGCTCAAAAAGGGTTGCTTTTCCCTTTTTTTCATTACTACTGGACTTCTCACAGCTAATCAAAAAATTAAACTTTTGGAACGAAATATTTGAAATAAAAAAGGCGCATTCATCTTGCCTTCACTACAAAAACTCTAGTCATTACTAGTTACATATGCTCTACTTACAACTTATTGGGGTGTATTTCCGTAAAGATCGAAAAACGAAAGCTAGTGTGTAATCAATTGAGGCTAGATAAAAATGCATTTAGGCTAACAAATTCAAGTTGCATAAAAGCATAACGAAAAAGGACCAATGTGTTGTCTGGCCCAGTGCTAGTCGAAGTGAGTATTCTTACGTCCCTCCTTTTCAACCAGAATCCTAGTTGCCACGGAAACTGTAATTATGTGACAGTTAGTTCCGGCTCCAGGATCTTCTAGAAAATACAAGTCCAGAGGGCGCTTGAATACTATCCAGTCAGAAGACCATATATAAGGTATCTGGAATAAGAACCTTATCAACATGGTCAACTGCCTTAGTTACCGCACACACTGGTTAGCACCACACTATGGTGAAGTTCACAAAGCAACCACACCAACAGATATCATTGAGCATTTACAGGGCATGCCTCACAACTTTCAATTGCAAGCCTATCTGTAATTTAAGGCCCGTATTCTGAATGTGCACTCATTGCCGAATTCGTGCTTAAGTATTTAGTGCCATTCCCACCCAGAACCTCTCGGTACGTTTGGAAGAAATCTGGTGGGGAATTGAACCGGGCTAAGTCCACAATCGTACCATTTTTCTTTGTACTGTAAAAGTACTATACCTGTCAAGTTTAGCATTATTGTCCCAATGATGCTGTTGGATGCTTGAGACTTGAATTGCCGCCTCAGCAACCCGACTGTGCGTGCACATGTGCAGTTCTCCCTATAAGAGTGGCGGCTACGCAGGCTCGCCATCTCTTAGTCTCAAGCCGCCGTTCTACACGCCCGCTCGTTCTGTTGGTTCTTCGCCTTTCACCCGTCTCCGTGTTCCCTTCACCCGAAGACATCATGGCTCCCTTCCCGTGTCTTTTCCCGGGACCGATCCATCTTCCAAGTTGGTCCCACATCTCGGTTGTCCTTCGTCTGTACGACTACCTCAACCTTCGCTAGTGTCGAAAACATCGTGGCTCCCTTCCTGTGTCCCCACGGGTCCGAACCACCTTCTGAATTGGCCTCGCGCCATTCGGTCACTCCTGCTCGCCCTCGCCTTTCTTGCAGTCAGCGTGGCTCCCTTCCCGTGCTAACACGGATCCGACCCACCTTCCGTTCGGCTTACGCCTTTTGGTTGCCTCTCTGCCTGTTGCTCCAAAGTCACCGAAGCTCCCTTCCCGTGTCTTACGGGTCCAACCCACCTTCCGCTTGGCTTCACGCCATTCGGTCGCTCCCTGATCTACGCTTGCCGCCTCTCCCATCACTGGAATATCTGGGGCTCCGTCCCACCGATGTCATCCTGGCCTCCTTCGCTCGTACCAACCTTCTCGGTTATCCCCATGTCTACGTTGTTCATCCTCCCGGGTTCCGAAGTCACCATAGACCATTCCCCACCCTCCTTCCGAACCTTTGTTGCGCTCTTTCACCCCAGTCTCCGTCCGCACGGATCCGCCTTCATGCCAGCTTGTTACCTTCGGCCGTCCTGGGGACTGGCTGCTGTCCTTCACTGAACCACATCCACCGCTTCCCGTTCTCCCGAGTCACGCCCGCCTTCCGACTAGCCTCCACGCCTTTTGGTGTTTACATCGGGCTGTTCACCCTTCGTCGGAACCTGAAGACGTCGTGGCTTCCTTCCCATACTCTCCCCAGATCCCATCCGCCTTCAGAATGGTCTCCTGCCTGTCGGCCGCTTTCAGGAGGCTGCCGTCCTTCCCTAGAATCTGGTAACATCGTGGAAACCTCCCCGTGCTCCCGGGCCCGACCAAACTTCACGGGGGGCTCCCACTCTTCGGCCGACTCACAGCAGGCCGCCCATCGTTGGGACCTGATAACACCTTGGCTCCCTTCCCCGTGCACTTGCCGGGTCTGCCCCCCCCCCCCCCGAAAGAACTACCACCTTTCGGTCGCTTACTCCAAGCTGCCTTGTCCTTTGTCGATTCCCGGAAACACCGTCGCTCTCCTTCTGGGTTAACCGGTCAACCTTCCCTGGTCCTAGCCTGCCTTCGGTCGCTCCCTGCCTGGCCGCCCGCCCTTCGTTGGTCGTGCTACCAACGCCGCTCCCGGGCCCACCTCTCCTGGACGCGAATTCAACAGGGCTCTCCCCAATCTTTCTACATCTCGGTGGCCTCCTGACGCCCCTTCAGCCGGACCCACCTTATCCAGAAACCACGCTGGATAGCAAGCACCAAGCGGGACATCTGGTCCCTTCACAGTCACTCACCTCTCCTTTCGGCCGGGGTGTTTCAGATAGTATGGGTAAAAAATGAATTTAATAAATTCATGTGTCCCACCCCTCAATTTTGTTCCACTATGGAAGAAAATAAATCCTACAAAAATTTAGACAGATTGGACAACATTAAGAGGTCGCACAAGCTTGTTAAAGTTTTTACTACTTTACAATATATGCTATATGACACAAAGCACAGTCAAAGTTACCATCACATACAGCTGAACTTGTGAAACTACGATTAATTGAATAATGAATATTAAAATAACAATACTATTAGTCTGCTACCAATACTAGAAAGGTAGAATTCCTATTCCGTCTCCATGTAAAGGTCAGTTTTCCTTCATGTTCAGAAATTGGTGATGGTGGTTGGTAACGACTAGAAGAAATTGTTTTTCATGCTCGTCTTTAGTTATCGAAGTGTTCAACTCTGTAATTAATGCCACTCCGCACTCAGCATTGTCATTGACTACTTAATGTTTAGAACTATATCTAGGCTTTGCTTATCCTCTCTGGCAATCCATGACTCTTGGTCAGACTGCGATAGGTCTGTTGGTATGTTTAAATGAGTGAAGATTTCAGTGTTTTCCGTCACTAAATCCGATAGAGTGAAAGTTGAAATATCCTTTCCCTGAGCAGCATCAAGTTGGTGATGGTGGTTCCACCATACTTTAATGACCGTGTTCTGCGATGGCCTGTAACATTTTTTGCCTGCACTTGAGTGAGACAAAGGGATCAAAGAAAGCAAGTCCTGACAGTTTCTTACTCGGGTACCAGAAATGTGCCTAAAATTTGAAGAATGCAGCTTTCGACAAACTGGAGTTCACAGCATAATACATTGCAAGTTTTTGGGGGAAGTCTACATCATTCTCAGGACCAGACAATGCATGGGGAGTGGTAAATCAAGCTCTAAATCAACAACCGTACAACGTTATTAGAAACACTCAAGCATTGCGTAAACCCATTCTTTCTGAGGCAGTAAGTTTGAACTATGCTTGCAGCATAAAAATATTCAGGTTGTTCAGCGTTTTCGCTATCTGTCGAGCGGAACCCATGTCCCATTCACACTTCCTGTGTTTGTTACGGTTGTGTCAAAGCACATGGCATTTACACGGCTGGCGATGCCCCAATCATCCAGTTACTTTACGCCAGCAGATGCTTGCGCCTCTCCTGTGTCTTGTGAAGTTTAGGTACTTCCAACAACTGATCGACTCAAACATCCAAAACTAGGACAGAAAAGCAATCTGTCAGCTCCATTCCCATCAAGTCTAGAAGTAGTTTTCCCCCAACGGATAACGAGTGAGACTTGAGTTTATTTTGACTTCAACTTTGAAGCAATTTCTTTTCGAATATGTCTCCGTGATCTACAAATGGTAGAAGGCCTTACGTTCAACTCATCAATGTTATGACCCACGCTCTTTGCCACGGCTGTTAAAACGAATGTAGCTGCTCGGTCACTCATTTGAGTTTTGACCAAGGAGACATCAATTCTGTTCAAGGAGTCACCAGTTCTGGAGTCAGTTTCTGGCTCTTTGTGGTTTGCTTTTTAAAGTTGAAGTTTGAGCAAAAGCGTCAACATCAATGGTTTCATCACCACAACTTGCGGAGTCTTCTTCACTCCACTTTAGAGTACAACCGAGGCCATGGTGCCGCTCCTGTTTAGTACTAAGCAGCTTGCTGTTTCCTTTCCAACAATTGCTTTTCCAATTTCCAGCATAGGATTCCTTGTCAGCTAGAAGGACATCCACTTCACCCATCGTTCCCGTGGTGAAAAAAACACTCAGATGGTAATTTCCTCTGTTCGAAGGTAAATTTACTTCCAGTTACACCATATAACTGTTTTGTGTCTCGTTTTCACACTAGCTGCAGGAGCTGGTGCTGGGGCAAGTGGGGCTTCCATTATAAAAAAAAAAAAGATTCTTCACAATTAGCAGTTAGCAGATTGAAGAATAATGAAGAATCTATGTATTTTAATGCTGTCAATATGAAAAACTTCAACGCTCGTGAGCTACCCGTCCAGAATTGTTTCACGTATAGAGGAACAGAATTACAGGGTGGGACAGTCCAATATCAGTACTTCGATTTTTTGAAACACTCGGACACCTGCGTGACCCGCCCACCTTCCGTCTACTTCTGCTCCCTCCCCAGGCCACTCACCGTCGCCTGTTTGGACATCATCATTCCACCATGTTTTCATCGCCACTTTGTCCCTGAACAGGACAGCCGACTTCCCGTTCTCTACTACCCGTTATGTGAACCACTAGGATGTCGTTTTTTTCTCCCTGGAACACCAGGACCACTACCTTCCCCTTCAGTCCAAAAACCTTACATCCCCTTCGGACGGACCCTCCGCACTACCCTGAACGTAATGCTTTCAGTATCTATGGACTGCCCTCCCTTCCTTCTTCCTTTCGTCGGCCTTTCACATTTCTACAATGCCAATGGACAGTCAAACTTGTACCAGCCTCTGTCCTCGGACTTCTGGTACCTTACACTCCTGCTCCCGTTGCTCCACGGTTTTCTTCATCAACGCAGTTGGACTTAGACGTTCAAAATAAATATGTAAATAAAAAAATAAGAGACAACTCTCCACCGTATGTGTCCCGCCCTTCGTCATAACCATCCGTCCCGGGAGTCGCTTATCTCCCCTTCTGCCGCTCCCTGTCGACATTTTCTCCATGCCTTCGGCACGACCCTGCTCTCCCTCACGATCAACCCTTTGTCACTCCTTGCCACTAGGAGCGCCCACGCTCCGTTCGGGAGCAGACTTCCGCCTTTCACTTCCGGCCGCTTCCTGCCTCTCTCGTCACTTCTTTGTTCCAGCTACGTAGCACCCCACGTACCCGTATTTTCCTCATCGTTCCTTCGTGTCATCTCTTCTGTCACGGTGAAGACAATGAAACCGAAGGACATTGAAGACGATGTAGACATCTACTTCGGCCGTGTTCCAACAATTGAAGACCCTGGGAAGTGTCATTGCGCAGACCTCCTTTACCCCCTACGGATTGACCCACACGCTAGTGTTTGTCAGCATCATCACAGGTGTGATTACTACAAGTACCCATGCCCCATCTGCATAACAATTCTCCTCGCCACATGGCGGGACATCGCTTCCCGGCAACTCCTTTCCGCAACTCGTAAACGCCAGGCCATCAATCAAAAACTAACGTTGAAAAAATTACGAGAAGAATCATTTTCGTCACTTTCATCCCCTGCTTCCACTACCAATGCTGTTCCCCCAACTCCAGGCGGATTGCAGACCTACTCGTGTGACTGTTTCACAACAGTCTTGGGCCAAAACAACAGGTTTGACTGATACTCCAAACAGTGTACTTTCCATACACTCATCTCTGATGGACCAGGATGCACAAACGCCATTTCGCCCCGAACCGACGATAATAGAAGAGCCTCACTCGTCCCCAATAAACGTTATTCTTGAAGGTGAACTTCCTCTGTTGGACATGCGTTGGGGATCCAAAGACTGTTTTCCAATGTGGTGGTTTCCAAACAGATGACAGCCTTTGAAAGTGGGAGACCACGACAAACGAAATTGTTCCCCACATGGATTCTGCCGTTGGGGCTGCAAAGTCTAATGGGCGCCCCATATGAGCCAGCTAGAAATGCGTCCATTCTATCTCTATCCCAGAAGACAGTATTCCTAGTCGCTTTAGCCTCGGCAGCACGCCAAAGTGAGTTGGCAGCCTTCACCAGGGATGAGGGTCATATTAGTTTTGCCAAAGACTGGTCGGAGGTATTTCCAAAGTGGCCCCTACCACTCCCTTCTCCCCACATCACGGGAACTCTGAAGAAGAGACACAATCCCTAGGTTGGACTCAATCACCCCTTCAATCGAGTCATATTCACCCACACCTCGTGACTATTCCAACCCCCCCTCAACGGGATCCAACGCCCCTCTACAGCTTTGACGAGGACTTCGTCGAGGTTGATCATGAAAAAATCTTCCTAACGATGCGGCACAAGCTCCGCCTCAATGTACGTGCACGCATACAGTACGATAAAAACGTCCACAAAGTTAAACCATATCTTCTCTACTTGCAGGACGTGCTTTTTCAGCAGCACTCTGCAATATCCAAGCTCACAAACGAAGTAGAGGTCTTAAAAACCCAGAATGCAATGCTTCTCAAAAATTCAGCCGACAAACTGCTTTCTGATGCTACACACGGTAAAACCGTACCTCCTTCTCCTCATACGGGTCCCCCCCCCCCCCCCCCCTTAACCTTATCTCCTTGGATTTTACACCCGGTCGACGACCTTCACAAACTACGTCACCCTTATTCTCGCCCCTGCCGTTTTCTTCACTCCAGTCTGCTCGCCACATCTCGCGATCCTCGATTGAAGCCCACAATTTTCCCAACTCAACCAATGGAAATCTATGACAACACGGCTACATCACAGCAAGACTCTGGCTCCATCACTCAATTTCACCTTTCCAACATCACCGAGTCATGGAACGCCATCAAAACAACCTCGTCATCCTACAACCTTTAAGCGTACTCCTTATGGCAATATGACAACTCCGTTGAGTCTGTTCCCCTACACCATGACATAATTGCCCTCTCCAACCCCATCCTCAGACATTCCATGCGTCCCATGCAACTTAAAAGCCAGACAATACTGCATGGGTCTACCCTTCCAACCTCATCCCTCCAACCAATAAACAGGGACGTAGCCGGCCTCCTTTAAACTCCATCCTTTCGTCACAACACCCCCCCCCCCCCCCCAAAAAAAAAGGGAGGGGGGACATAGTAAACAAAGTGGACTAAATTGTCTTCCTCACGGCTGGCTGAATACGATAGACACTTACAGACTTAAATAAAAAAAACAAATTTATCCAGGTTTGACGACCCTCTTCACCAATCCTCAGTCGAACATTCTCAACGCATCAGATGACCCCTCTTCCATTCCGTGACTTCTGCACCGCCTCGTGCCATCCCGATCGTCGCCAGTGGACCAAAGATCATTTTAACAGGTAAATTGTCACCTCTACTCTCATAAATATTAATGATAACAATGGGATGGAACCGGACATACAGCTAAAACACTTGGAGTACACCTCCAAGTATCAACCACGTAGGTGACTGTCCGCCTCAGAACTCCAGGGAACTCACTCAAAAGGTGCCCACCACCAATTTGACAGCCCGGCTAAAAGTGGTTTCTTTTGTGAAAAAAGTACTATACTTTAGGCCCCTCCCAGCCTCCCCTTTCAAGCCACCTTTTGGCACAATTGAGAGACAAAGATGACAAGCCCGCGTAGCCGCCACTCTTATAGGGAGAACTGCGCATGCGCAGTCGGGTCACAGAGGCAGCAACTCAAGTCTCAAGCAACCAACAGCATCATTGGGACAATAATGCTAAAATTGACAGGTTATAGTACTTTTTTCAGCAAAATAAACCATTTTTAGCCGGCCTGGCAGGGGGCCGGCAAAATGTTCTTTTTATGGCGTTGTTCCGGCATTACAGCACAGCAAAGTTATTTGCAATGTGGCGCTATTCTGTAACCATTAACGCTTGCTGCCATTCTCACACTAGTTGATCTTACATAACGGCATTTTTATTTAACGAGTTATTCCCGTGGTATATTGTCGTTTCGACGTGGAAACTGCACAGACTGGACCATTTTCAACAAATGCACCATTCTTCCTCTCCCCCCACCCTTTTTCTAGCGGAGCTGCGCTGCAGCCGAAAACTTCAGTCAAAAGACTTTCTGAGTTATACCTAAGTCAGCAGTTCCCAACCTTTTCTACGGTATTCGTCACCGTCGAGACTAGCATGCAATGGTGTGTAATTTTTTCCCCTTCCTGCCCCACCCTCTCTTACAGTGTATTACATTTTTTTAAATAAAATTAATGATACTGGTAAGACATGAAAATTTAACAATAATGTATTTTAAAAAAAAGGTTGACAGCAGGTCTAAGTTTGTCATTGGCAAGAAGTGTGCGATGCATACTTAAAAAAAAAGTTCACCACTGATCTATATACAACAACGCCGGCAACGGTTCGCGCTTCCCCTGCAGATGCTCTCGCCTCCCAAGGAAGGCGCGCCTCACCGGTTGGGAAACACTGACCAAGTTTCTCTCCCTCTGTCCACTATATTTACAGTTTTGAAGTAGTTCTGTGGACCAAAATATGATTAAAAGGATTTTGTTATTAAGAAAATATGCAATACAGTTCTGTTAGTTTTAACTTACTTCTTATTCTTGGAATTATCAATTGGGAAAACAGAGATCCAAAATTAATGGAAAAATAGAATGCATAATAAAAGTTCTCACGTGCTTTGATCTACCAAGAAAAAGACAAACATGGTTTATAAATTTGAATAATGTACAATATTCATTAACACACCTCCCCAGACTAAATTAATCTATACTGTCAACACACTCCATAACTAAATTTAAAACGGTCAAGAAGAAGGAACTCTCCTTAATGTGTTACGCCTTAAAAGTGTTAATGAAATTTGACAGTTATCATAATTTCTTGCATAGTGCGTCAAGGTTTACAGCCTGTATAAACAAATGTTGGCTGTTGAAATGCTAACGTAATCACAACCAGGAAAAAATGAAATGAAATGAGTCTGGAGGGGGCTCGCTTCATCGGCTCCTGTCACAACTCGTTAACTGTTTACACATAGTCCAATAATACCAGTTTACACTTACATTTAACATAATCATATACAAGTGTAAGAGACTACACAAGTCATTGTTTAAAGATATTGGTTTCAGAAATGACGAATATGCATATTATTTTCATGTTGCAGGATGGGTAAATGATAAACTGTTACAACGAATAATTACTACATTAGGTCCGCTAGACACTCTTGGACGACGAGTCCAGTTCTCGCACGCTTGTAGACGTTCTACGTAAGTAATGACTAGCCTAATCTGTAATAATTTAATCTGGATAGGATAACAAGGCCGCGCTGACCAAAAGGATTTTTTTTTTACGCTGGGTACCGGATAAAACATTGGCATAATGCACCTTAAATAACATGTTGTCCTGCGTGGGTGTAAGGAAATAGTGATCTGTTTTCGCTTTAATGATGTTACTTCGGTATCTAATAGCCACCGACAAAATGCAAGCTGCAAAGGAAATTGTATTGCAGTTTCGGAAACGTTCGCTTAGTTTTCATTTCTCCCGTAATTGTGACCGAATCAGGGACAGAATCACTGGAGGGGAAGGGGGAGGCTTGGGGCAAACCAACCCCAAAGTAAAAACGAATAAAAAAAAGGGAGATTGTGGATTGCATACGTCGTAGTCACATTCACCAGACGCAAGGGAAACGCAGTAAAAAAGTTAATATTGGAATTCTTTTCTGTGAGGGTGACTGATTGTCCCAAGTTTTGTTGTGAAACCTTCATAACTTTTGATTCCTAAGCCGACAACATATACTGAGGAAACCTCTTAATGGAGAATGGGCACGGAATGCAAGGTCACCAAAAAACAGCAACATGTTCGGTATTCATCCTATCAGAACAGCTTATACAGCTTATTACAGTTTATTAATACTACCATAAATTCTTGATACTACCAGGAGCCTATAGAAAACCTATAGTTTCTATAGGCTCCTGATACTACATATCACCAATTTTTACTCAGAAGCTTTATTTCTTGGCATGGTCCCTCGGCCTGTACTCAATCAGACTGCGCTTTGTGTGTGTGGGGGAGGGGGATGGAAGGGGTTCATGCGGCAAGATAAACATCCTAAAACCTTCATCAATTAATACTTACGGCAGCACACTGCAGGACAATACGAAAAATGGAACTCTGGATGTGGATTAGACTGTAGTGATTGAGTAATTGTTCCAATTTTCTATTCGGTGAAGGTAATCTATATTTCGGTAGTTTCGATTGTTGGAGGCTTACGATGTTCATCCTTTCCGTGTGAAGCGCCACCCCCACAGTTCTGAATGTGTATACTGCCCAAGGAACCACATCAAGAAATAAACCTCCCGAGTACTACACTTTTGTAGTTCTGCAGACTAACCTTCACACGAAAAATATCGAGATTAGGTGCTATAGACTAATTATGTTTGAAATTATTGTTATATGTTTATTTGTTGAACCAGCATTAACAGATTCTACCAACCTAACATTTCGGTGCACTGGAAAGGATGTCACGGAATAAAGGCTCGGAGAAAAACCCTGAAAAGAGGTCGCGGAAAAAAGCTACAGAAAAACTGCGGACTGCAAAAGTGTCAAGTGAAAAAACAAGCTACGAAAAAGAGAAAGCCGTGGACTAAAGCCGAAGGAAACCACCATGGCAACAACTGTTGTTATAGGTTGGGTTGGGGAGGGTGGGGGGGAGGGGAAGAGGGAATTAAGGCTTAATGCCGCCTCTACAACTAGGCCATTAGCTTTTTTCCTTCGGTTTCCCCCTTTTTCATGGCATTTTTTTTCCATTGCCATTTTTCTATTTCTTCTTCCATCGGCTTTTTTCCGCAGAAATCCTCTTTTTGGGGGCTGTCGTTTCCAGGTTTTCTTCTTTCTTAGGCTTTTCTTTCCGTGGCTTATTTTTCAACTA